>CATIWF010063856.1:0-22633 GCA_949630135.1 Balakata baccata
ATTGCATCATCTTTCAGGCAAAGAAGAGTAATTAGCTCAATTTGGAGGTGCATACCATATAGAAGACATGGATCAGAGGTCACCGGCTGAGCCTCACCAATCTCTCTCCTTGCATTGCACATATGTATAGGAACATGACATTTGTATTTTGGGTTGTGTATCTGTATATGTGTAAATTACTAAATATGCAATGATGTGTAAATGTGTATTTGGCTTTAACCTTTCTAACTGAAATAATTGAACATAGTGTCTGAATTGTTAACATATGTGATGCTTAGCTGTCAAATGTTGCAAAGTGATAACATATATGATAATATTATATGATCCAAAAAAAAAATTATCCCTCATTATAAACAGGACTATGTTCCATTCTATGCAACATACGACAACATGATATAAATATAAGTGATATCCATAGGTATAAGGTGTTACACAAAACATCTTCAAAGTCTCTTAGAGAAAAAGTTATGACTAAACCATCTCTTACAGTTCAGGACATTCCAGACAGTTTACAATCCCAAATTGCATAATTATTTTGGAACCTAATATGACAAAGTTTAGGAATATCTTCTTCATAAGAGTTTTAGGCCCAGATGTTAAGTTTAGTTTAGCTTTAGAGTCAAGTAATTCTGAAATATAGAACCCAAGATACAAGAAAAATTACACAGACTACTTCATTTAGAGTTGAACTACTAGCCTAGAGACAGTTTCCATACCCGATTTGATAACTCATTGTTCACCTAGCTACTGACCAAATTTCACTTTTTGTTCTTCATAAGCAATTTAGATATTTGTCTAAGAGAATCACAGAAACTAGAATCACTTCAATCCAAATTATATAACAAAAGTTATAGCCCTATGAACACAACCTGTTCCAGATGCAACTTCAGAATTTAAATTAAGTTTTATTTTCTACCATCTACATACCTTGAACTGCACATGCAAGGCCATCTTCATCACTTTCCTAGCTTGCTTCACTCTTCCATGAAGATTCCTATCACATGCAAACTCATCATCCTCATTGTGACTTGACCAAAATTCAAGTGACCTCCCCTTAAATTAACACATCAAGACAACTTTGTCTCTTCAAGATTTCATCACCATGAGCTTCTTTGTGTTTATTTGCTATGGAGGTTAAGAGAATAAAGAGAGGAGTGGTGGAGAATTTCGGCTAGACCAAGAGAAATGAAGAAGATGGGTAAAAAATGGGTCTTTTGCAATAACCCCCTTGTTGCGAGCGTGACTTCTATGATAACAGCAATAGGAACACAACGTTTTCTCATGCCAATTCTCTTTTTAATTCATTTACAGAACCACAACATTATAGAACCATCATATGATATATATATACAGATCAAAATACCATTACCAATATACCATTACTCATGTAATCCATCTCATTAAAAATTTAGGGGGTAATCAAACGTAATCCAAGTATTTGTTTCATATATCAATTTCCAATGATTCAGACCATGTTTCATGGCATTCAACAGTAACATATCATTCAATATACCAATGCTTTACCAATCATGTGGCTGAAAAGTGAATAAATATGATTATAGGTACAAACCTTAATATATAGAGCCAAAACTATCACTCTTATGTCTCTTTAACATTTTGAGTCCCTTTCTTACCTTCTATACTGTTCCCTAGCATCAAAATACAGGAGCCAGGGGTCATCATAAAATCTAGACAATCTATTCTTAAGGGAACCCAATCAAAATATAGACCAAACCCTAACTTTAATGATAATAATCCATTAAACTCAATCTAAGAGTGTTAGGGAATCGAAACACTTACTAAAAAACCTATGGAAGTTCAAGAATAACAGTCAGAAACTCAGATAATAGGGTTGTTCAAACCCAACCTTGTGTTCTAGAGAAGAGGAACCAAAAACCCTTGATTAAACCTTTTTGATTCACTCTCAAATGTGTTTTTATGGTGTTTAATCAATGGAGGAGAAGAAATGGTTCTCTGGTCGTGCTCTGGTGTGTGGGGACAGCTAGGGTTCTGAAAATAATGAAAAAGATGAAGTGGGATCGTGTTTAAATAGGGTGACTGTTCCGACCAGAATTGCAAACGTGATTTTGTTCTACCTATTTTAGCTTAATATCCCTTATGTTCTACATTACGTCTAGGCCCTATTTTGTGTGCGTTACACATTTTTCAACAAAAATTTCTCCATAAATTACTATCTAGAAGAAAGAATGACTCTATATATCCTCTAGGCAGTGAATGAATAGGGCATGTTTGTATATCATAGTAACACGAATAACATCCTTGTCACTAGTATGTTCACCAGTAATATTAACCTCAATCAGAATTCTGGCAAAAGAAAGCCTCTATCGTTGAGTAGTACACTGGTCCATGAACAATGGCTTCCTACTAACAAAAACACTTAGATTTTCAGCACCCTAAAACTCTCATGGTAAAAGAGGAAACTTACACTAAATGGGGACTAAACAAATATCAACCAAGTTGAAGCCCATTCTCTCTGTCCATGGCTTGAGAATCAAAGGATGTTGATCAAAAGACAGAGGGCCATTTGCCATCACCAACATCTTACCATTTTCAGAATAAAAATAAACACAAACAAATTTGATTTAATTTGATAAACTTCCACAAACCCTTGACTGTAACACCTGCTAGTTAGGGCTTAGAATTGAGTGTAATATTATCAGATATGTAATCTATGAAAGTTTTGATGAGGTTTATATGTTATATGTGTGTTATATGGAAGGTATATGATTAGAGGTCAAACATATAGGAAAAAAAAAAAAACCTAATGGATGGGAAACATTGGCTTAGGCGGTGGAGACTTCTTTTAAGGGCAATATGCCTACTTCTTCTTCTTAATCACTTTCTCCTCCTTTTCTTTCCATTTCTTCAATTTTCTTTCAAGTCCCAGTCAAGCTAAGCTTTTGTAATCATTGGTAAGTTGATTAATCTCTCTTGAATTGCAAAAAAAAAAAAAAAAAGATTGTAGGTTGATTGGCTGTGTAGCTAATAACTATATTTCAACTTAGAACACTGTTTTCATAGTTGAAATAGGAGTTTTATTTTTGTGGTGTTAGAAGAAGAATTTTGAGAAGATCCAAACATAAAAGTCGTAGACTTGTGTCTTGTTTATATGCCTTTAAAACAGTTTTGAGTGATTTAGTGTGTATAAAGAGATATCAAAGAAGTTATACTAGTTTTAGAGAGTACTCCAATAGATTTTAGTACGATTTTTATTTATTTTAGCCCTGTTAAAGGTCTATTAAGTGGAAGCTTAAAACATAAAAATTGTAGATTTACATGTCTTTAGATGTATACCAAATTTCTTATTTATATTCCTTGTGTAGGTTGAGTTCTTGTATAATGAAGTGTGATTGTTCCTTTGATTGGAGCTATTTCCTCTGTATTAGTGTTTCTTCAGTAACTTTGACCTCATTTTTAAGCTATTTATAGACAGAATTAATCAAAGTATAAAACATAAAGGTTTTAGTCAAGGTTGTTAAACCCGGACCGGACAATGAACCGAAAAAGATAGTGGATAACGGGTTTAAGGTCGAACCGGTACATATGAGATTTTAATAAAATATAATATGTCTCATACATAACCATCAATTTTACTACTCTGTAGACAATTGTATGTTTAAAAAGAGTAATATCCATAATCTAATTAATACATAACCACATCTAAATAAAAATAAACCACAACCAACAAAAAAAATCAGATCTTATGGTTGAGTTTCATCATCTTCATCTCTTAGGAAAAATTGATCTGCAGAAGATCCACTTTCACCCAAATTCAACTGAAGAGAATTTGTTTCACCAATAAGACCAAATGTCTCCAAATCAATATCTTCCAAATCTTGAGATGTTGGATCCTTTATTTCTCTTGCATCTATTAAATTTTACAATGCCAATATAATGTATAAAAATAAATAATTTGAAATCATTAAACAAAGTAGTAAAACTAACCTTGAGCATGTGTGTCTTTTTCGGGAACTGAATGTGCATATTCTTCATAAAGAGTAGCTTCTATTTCCTCAATATCCAAATCAACAGGTGTATCATCTTCCTCAATCCAAACTCTTGTCATTGCACTCAAAATCAATAGGATCAAAATTCAATCTCTTCTTGTGGAACCTAAACAATAATGGTTCAAAATTACTCTCATTATAAATAAAATACTAAAAATACAGATGATTTTAGTTGTATACCTATTTTTCAAACTTAAATTGTAATTCACAAATGCAAGATCATTGAGCCTTTGATGTTCCAATCTATTTCTCCTTTTTGTATGAATGCGCTCAAATAAACTCCAATTTCTTTCACATCCAGAAGAAGCAGTAGTTTGGCCTAAAATTCTAGTAGCCAATCTTATTAAATTTGGTGCACTAAGTCCATACAATTTCCACCAGTCATCTATACATTCAGATAAAATAAAATGGTAAAAGAATTATCACAAATATCATAATTCACAAGTAGAAAAATTGAAAATCTATCCATAACAATCTATGAGATTAAAAAATAACTATAATATGTATGTAACGCATTAAAAAATTAATTTATTTTACCTGGTTGAAGTTCTTTAACTGTTGCCAAGGCAAAATCTTGGCCAAAACTTCCAATCTTATCTCGATAAAGTTTTACCTCCTTGAATGTTGCAACTCCTATTGGATTTATGGCCTTATTTTCAAGCAACTTCACAAGGCCACCAACAATATTAGGCTTCTTAGAGAAAGTTGAATCATAAAAGAGAGCCAGATTCAAAAAATATGTAGCTTTATGGAGATCTCTATAAAAATGCTTATCCCATCGAGCATCAATAATCTTAATATAAGGCCCATACTTTCGCTCATTTTTTTTTTGAACATATGCTTGATAGCCTTGCGTGTTCTATGCATCCCTTCAAAGACATAACCTAATGAAGGTTTTTCATCAGAGTCTACTAAATGCAACAATTTCACAAGTGGAGCAGTAATTTTCACTATAATTGAGCAACCATTCCAAAATTGCTCATCTAAAACAGTAGATATAAAAAGTTTCCCATTGTTACTTTTGGAAGTTGCTTATGGTGGATGAAGAACTTGCTTGTGGCTAATGCTTGCAAATCATATTTATGGTCCTCAATGTTTTTCAAAGTAATGAAAGTTGTAGCAAAATGGGTCATTGGTGGACGCACTATTTCCTTATAATCTTTTCTCTTTCTCAACCGTGTCAACAAAGCAATATGATTATAAATAAATGTTGTTATCTTAGAAGCATGAAATGTCAAGTGAGCTACATAATCCATGCTACTAAAGTCTTTCAAAATTAAATTAATGCAATGAGTTGCACAAGGTGTCCAAAGTATATTTCTATACCTTTCTTGTAGTAATCTCCCAGCAGCTACATAATTAGCAGCATTATCTGTAACCAAATGCACCACATTTGAAGGACCATTCCATTCAACAACTTCAGAAAACAAGCACACTAGTGTTGCTGCAGTTTTAATGGCATCTGAAGCATCAACAGACTTCACAAAACATAAACCAGTTGGACAATACACTAAAAAGTTGATCAAGGTTCTCTATCATTGATCAGTCTACCCATCTTCCATCAATGTACAAACATTTTCTATCCAATGCTTTCTATAACTCTCAATTAGTAATGTACATTCTTGTTTGCTATGCTTCAACAAATTTACTCTCAAATCATGATAAGATAGAGTTGTAAATCTAGTAGCAATAGCATCCACAGCAGGTTGATAAAAAGATGAATTGGTTGCATTAAAAGGTATACAAGCATGATAAAACCACTTTGCCATAACCATTTGTGCCTTACTTATAGCTTCTTTGCCAGCAAGGGCACTCCTAATACTAGGTTGAGACCCTGCAGTTGTTCTTGAAATAAAATAATCTCCAATGGAAGCACTTTGCTTTCCTTTCCTTTTTAATTGCTTCTTTGATAGATTCATCTCTTGTGTTTCTCATTCCCTCATAGAAGTCTCAACTAAGTCATCATCACTATCATCTTCATATGCCCGCTTATACGTCATTTTTATTTGCTTTTATTTCTCAGCATGTTCCTTTAGAATCCCTTCCATTCTTACATGAACATCATGAGGAACTTTTTTACATTTTGCTATTTGACCTTGAATTCCAACCAAATGATATTTCATTTTGTTTATTCTACCGCCTTTGAAAGAAGACCCATAATATAAACAAGTATATACTGTGCTTCCAAGTTCCGTTCTTGTTTCTTTGAAATGTTCCCAAGCGGGATCTTTTTTCCCACGAACAGAAGATGTAGAAGCCGTGGATTGCTTCTCAGAATATTGAGTGCTTACAGGATCCATAATGATTGAATGCCTCAAAATCTCAAATAAATACAAAACAATAATGAATACAAATTAATCAAACTAACAAGTAACAACATACTTAATAAAAAAAAATCAAACTTTAATCAATACAAATTAATCATACTAATGACAAAACTAAAATACAAACTAATCAAACTTTAATTAAAACAAAATAATCAAACTAGTCATAAAACCAATCAAATTAATTAAGCTAATCTACAAATTATACTAATCAATAATAAATATAAAATCAATTTTAATCCATACAAAATACAATTTATACCCAAACTAATCCATACAAACTACAATACAAATTAAACCAATTTTAATCAATATAAAATTATCAAACTAATCACAAAACCAATCAAATTAATAAAACTAAAATACAAATTATACTAATCAATAATCAATAGAAAATCAACTTTAATCCACACAAAAATACAAATTATAACCAAACTAATCCATACAAATTAATTCATACAAACTAAAATACAAATTATATAAATTAAACCAATTTTAGTCAATACAAAATAATCAATATAATCACAAAACCAATCATATTAATCAAACTAAAATACAAATTACACTAATCTAACCAATAATCAATAGAAAATCAATTTTAATCCATATAAAATACAAATTATACTCAAATTAATCCATATTCCATACAACTAAAACACAAATCATATAAATTAAACCAATTTTAATCAACACAAAATATAAATAGATAATGAATAATAAAAAAAAAACTTGAATATGCATATAATATATATATAAACACCAAACCTGGTGCAGGAGCCGAGGAAGACTAGCAGTAGGGAAGACCGTGCAACAGCGAGGAGCTACTAGTGCGACGGTGACGAGCTGCTAGAGGCTGCAAGGAGGGGATGCTGGGAAGTGGGATGGGGGGTGTCGGTTTTGGCAAGGGTGGGGGGGAAGAAAATTGGTGGGGTGGGTTGGGTATTTTAGGGTTGAATCAAAACGGTGCCGTTTGGGTTTGGGAGGGGCAATTTTTTTTAAACCAAAACGACGTTGTTTTCGCCAAGTCCAAAATGACGTTGTTTAATGTATTTTTTGACCCGTATAAACCGGTAAAAATCGGTTGGATCACCGGTTTCCACTCCGGTCTAATATATTTCCAATTTTTTGCCCAAAAACCAGCAGGCCTAGTGATTGGTTCCCGATTTTTCCGGTCGAACCGGCCAGGCCGGTCCAGTTTTTATAACTATGGGATATAGTATTACACAATTAGTTCCCACATCGGAAAAAATAAACAAGAAATGGACGAGTAATTTCTATAAAAATGCCAAGTAAACCAACGTTCACTAGTATTTCCTTAACTTGGAAAAAGCGTTCGACCTAGACTGGATTGATTGGTTTCTAGTTGTCTTGGTTGGGTTGTTGTTTTTTATTTCAGGCTCCTGCCTATATAATAGATATAATCCGATGAGTAATTTTATAAAAATGCCAAGTAAACTAGCATTCACTAGTATTTCCTTAACGCGGGAAAAGCGTTCGAGCTGGACTGGATTGATTGGATTCCAGTTGTCTTGGCTAGGTTGTTGGTTTTTATTTTAGGCTCCCGCCTATATAATAGATATAATCCATTATATAAATAGAATGTCACAAGATTAGTTCACAAGATTAGTTGGATGAACCGGTCTGAATTAAAATTTTATTTATTAATAGATAAATGTTAATACCGGTCTGAATTAAAACTTTATTTATTAATAGATAAATCCAATTAACCTGCTATTCTAGTTCTTATCCTATATCATCACTTATATACGTATGTACATATATATCATCTGATCTTAATTACCAAATTAAGACTGTGTGGCTTATAAAGCTTCACACGTTGCCGTATACAATTCATAATATTAAAATATAAATATATACTTTTACTTTATACATGATATGCTTACCAATCCAGATGCACATAAATAACAAAATACAAATGTCATTGACCTACAACCAGGTCTCAATGTCTTCTCTAATATGGGCTTTTACTTCTCTTTGTCAACTTCAAATCTACTTTCTACAGACTCTGGAACCTACATGAGAAAAACCCATACTAAGTCATTTCTAAATTAGTGGTATATATGAGCATCTAGGTTTTCCCAAATAATCACACAAAAATATTTCATATATTTAGAATAAACATGTACATGACATATAAAGAATGAGCATACTAATATACAAGATTTACATATTTAATTAATATATATCAATTACTAATTCAACGTGTAACACAGTGTAACCATAGTTTATATCATGTCAAACTTATATGAACAGTTCCATTTAATCTATCAATACTTTTCATATCACACTTTTTAATTATTAGCCCAAGTCTCGTTCTCGGACTGTCCAGAGACAGGGTGTGAAATAGAGGTACTCCACAAACTTAAACCACCATATTCACTCGAATCTCTAGTCAAAAGCGCTCCATGAGCTTAAGCCTTGTTGACTGAGTACTATATATCATCTATATATAAATGGGATCAAGGGTGCTCTACAAACTTAAGTCACCTTGTCTCTAAAATATATAACTGGTTCGGTACCGTATTTCCCCTAAATGGTGTATTATCTATCCTAATTCTAGTCCTCAGATAGATAAATGAGCATTTATATCAAAGTATCCTTTTATTTCATCTCATTCTTTAATATTTCCATCATGTTTCCATATTTTATATGCATGCTCACATGTCACATCTATGCATAACATGTTTTTACATGTTTCTACATCATACTTTAACATTTGGGTACCATCAGTATGTAACGGACCCATTAAAACATCATTTAAACATATGTCATTATTGCTGTGAATAGTGTCTTCACGACCATGACAAATATGGCTGGCTGTGAAGCATAGTCGTGAAGGCTATTGCCTCTCTGTTCATGGTCATGACAATTTCAGCACGGTTGTGATGCCGGTTGTGAATAGTCCTAATTTATGCCTATATTCAAATTTTGACAAAATTCCACTTACGATCCCTTCCTAAACATGCATAGACATCATCCATGGTCATCGAAAATAATTACAAACAAGTTAAGACAACACAAATCATCACCCAAAATGGGGCTCACAACCACGTTCACAATACAAACTTAACACATACAATGTACACCTTTCGTCACATTGCCATTTTTCATGCTCATCAATATGTTTAAGCATATTCAATCACTCAAATGAACTTTCCTAACATTTAATCATGTCTTTTTATGCTTCTATATTTTATATTTACCTTATGTTCCAATATTTAGTACATATTAAAGTTCATGGTATTTACACTAACTCAATGTCATTTTTAAATCAATATTCACTATATTTATATACTTGTTTAATAAATTTACATGTCAAGATACTCCATTTCATCTTCATATACTCTTAAATAGCATCACATAAATTTCAAATACTCATTAAATATATGCATATTACACAAAATTCATCATCATGACATATAATTCAATCAATTAACACATAATCATGCCTCAAGGCGAACAAAAATGCTTATATGTACGAACCTCACAGAGTTTGATAAAATCCAAAATTAAGGAGCGTGACTACTCCTCTTGGTGGTCACCACCTTCCTCAACTTGTTTTCCAATAACAATCATAACCACATATCAATTTCTAACACTATGGCAAATATGTGTAATCACAAATCTAATCTCATAACTCCCAAACTAAGGTTATTATGCATGTTTTCAACTCAATATTATAGTATCTCACTTCCAATATCTTCAAAGAACATAAATATGTATAAAACTCTAACACCCTTCATCTTCTATAACCCCTTCCTTCATGGATTTCCAACCAAACAATACAATCTCTTTATATAACTTCGTAATCATAGCAAATAGATGGTTTTCTGATATTTTCTTACCTCTTGATGATAGAATACACACTTGTTCATGCAAAGAATTCGTGGTCTCTCTTGCACCAACTTTCTCTCTCCTCCAAAACTTCACCAAAGATGAATAATTTTTCTTCAAATCTTGCTTTGATTCTATTTTCTCTCTTAGTTTAGTATTTAATTCACTCAAAAATCATGAAGAATCACTCACATGGGGTTCTTGGGTGTCTATGGTATGCTCTTGGGGTTTGAGGAAGGAAAAGATGATGAAAAATGGTCATAGGATCATGGAAAAAGCTTTTATACAGACCCTTTCACAATCATAAAGGTCCCTTTTCACGGCCATGAAGAGTAACTGTAGCAACCAACCTTGAACAATGATGCTTATCCAACTTTTTCGACTGTCACAGTCGTGACACTCCCTTGTCATGGCCATGACACTTTAATTTTTCATTATTTTTGTGTTATTTTATCCCTTTCTTGAAATCGAAGCCAAAATCGGCCAATATACCACTCGTACACCTCACATATACCTTATATATATATCACTCATATACTTTTAATTACTATTTTACCCTTCATATCCCATAATAAATTCTAGGCTCCAATTATTTTATTTTCCTTATTTTTCCTCCAAAATATTTTTCTCCAAAAATCCATTTTTCCACTCAAAAATTCCTATTAATTCAACAAATACTTTAAAAATTCCAAATAAATTCCTATAATCACTTTAACCCATTTTCTAGTGTTTTCCATCACCAATTTCACCAAAAATAATATTCAATAATTTCCAATGAATTTTTCAAAAATTCGGCTAAAAATTCTATTAAATATTTCAATCATTCCAAAAATTATCTTCCACTTCCAAACACTTGATTTAGCTCCATTTTCGTCATTTTAAGACACAAATCCTTCAGAATAATTTTTCAAAAATTCGGCCATAATTATGGGAAATTTCTAAGAATTCTAGAAAAATTCCTAAAAATTGTTTTCATCAATTTTTCACCATAAACCATCTTGCTCAAGTCTCATTCTACTCATTTTCCATTTTTATTTAATTTTTTCATAATTTTCCTACAAAACCCTAACTATTCTTTTTTACAAATTCAACATCAAACACACCACCATAACAAAAATCTATTCAAAACAATCATTCAAATCAATTTAAATCTATGGAAATTTGAAAGAAAAGAAAAGAAAATCTCACCTCTAATTTTCTTTGATTTTTTGGCCAATATTTGATTTTCCTCCAAAAATATTTTCTTCACTCCAACTTAATTCCTTATACTTCCTTATGCTTGGATGATAGTAATTTGTGAGAAAAAATTGAAGGAAATCAAGGGAACGGCTATGGTGGTTGTGCAAAAGAAGAAGATGATGATGATGAGTTTTTTTCTTTTATGATGAATTTGTTGAATTTTCGTCCATTTTTTACTTTATATACTTGATTAGTGCCTAATTAATATTAATTTAATTTAATTCTTGTCCCAATTGGTCAATTAAAATTAATCAAGAAGATAATTTGGATTTTATCCAAATTAATTCAAAATAAACTTTGACTTTTGACTTTTCCCACCAACTTTCTAATTTTTCAATCTAGTATTTGAACAAATTTATTTTCTTAAATTCTATATCCCAAATGACCTTATCTCCTTAATTGAATATACCAATATTCTCAAAAAAAAATTTCTCTTCAAAATGGTCTTCCCGATTTTGCAAAACAACCTCCGATGCGAAAATTAAGTTTTTGCGATTTAGTCTTTTTTCTAAATCATACCCGTAAAAATTCATCTGAAGTCCGATTTCTAAATTATCAATTTTAAAAATCTTAGAATTCAATTATGGTGACATTGGCATCATTACAATAGCAAACGCATATCTCTAACTCCAAGTTGGAAAATCGGACTGTAAATCTGCACCGAAAATATTATTTCTGCAAATTAGAGCTTTTAACCTTAAAATATCTCCATATAACTTCACCTATGGCCTTAAAATATTATTATCTACATTTTGGTATGCTTAACTTAATTTCCAACCGTTAGACGAAAACGCTATATTTTCGACTCGATCCGTTGCTTTGATTTATGTGCATGAGACGAAATCGCAATGTTTTGTCAAATCAACTCAATATTCGTATTAAACATCATATTATCATATTAAATTATATTTCTCACACTCATATGTCCATATTTAGACTCTGGTCGATATGCCTCTGTACTGCGATACAAACGACAGTAATACACTTATATGGTTAGGGTCTAGATCGCAAATGTGACAATTCATTCAAATCAACATAAATTTATAGAATTTTGAAAGAAAAGTGAAGAAAATCTCACCTCTAATTTTCTTGATATTTTTGGCTAATATGTGATTTTCTTCCAAAAATATTTTCTTCACTCCTACTTACTTCCTTATGCTTGTCTGATGGTAATTTGTGAGAGAAAATTGAAAGAAATAGAGAGAAATGGCATGGTGGTTGTGCAAAGGAAGAAGGAGAATATATATATATATATATATATATGATGAATTTGTTGAATTTTTGTCCATTTTTTACTTTATATACTTGATTAGTGCTTAATTAATCTTAGTTAAACTTAATCCTTGCTCCAATTGGTCAATTAAAATTAATCAAGAAGATAATTTGGATTTTATCCAAATTAATTCAAAAGAAACTTTGACTTTAGACTTTTTCCACCAATTTTCCAATTTTTCAATATAATACTTGAATAAATTTATTTTTTTAAATTTCATATCTCCAATGACCTTATCTCCTCAAATTGAATATACAAATATTGTCAAAAAAATTTCTCTTCCAAATGGTCTTTCCAATTTTGCAAAACGACCACCGGTGCAAAAATTACATTTTTACGATTTACTCCTTTTTTCTAAATCATGCCCGTAAAAATTCATCTAAAGTTCGATTTATAAATTATCAACTTTAAAAATCTTAGAATTCAATTGTAATCACATTGGCATTATTGCGATAGTAAACGCATATCTTTAACTTCCAGTCAAAAAATTAGACTATAAATTTGTACCAAGAACATTATTTTGGCAAATCGGAGCCCTTAACCTTAAAATATTTTCATATAACTTCACCTATGGCCTTAAAATATTATTCTCTACATTTTGGTATGTTTAACTCGAATTCTCACAGTCAGGCAAAAACCCTGTATTTTTGGCCCAGTATGTTGCCTTGATCTACGTGTATAATACAAAATCACAACGTTTCATCAAATCAACTCAATATTCATATTAAACATCATATTATCATATTAAATTACATTTCTCACACTCATATGTCCTTATTTAGACTCTGGTCGGTACTCCTCTATACTACGGTACAAACGACAGCAATATGCGTATATGGTCGGGGTCTAGATTGCGGACGTGACAAAAACTGACAAAACGATTCACCATCTAGCTCACAACCAGGCACATGGGTCACAACCGTGAGGGCAGACAACACCTCATAGCATCTTATGCCCATAACACCTACTTAGGTCTAAAATAGGATAGATGACATGTCATTTAGGGTTATACAATACCATATATACTCGCCATATCAATTTTGGCATCCTAGTCTGCGACAAGCCTAATCTTTAGCTGGCGACCGACACACACTTTGAAACTGCGAAAATCCACCCATATCCTAGAAAGTCCAACCACAGGATGTTATGGGCCAAAAGTAAAAGATGGAAATGAATTACTATGTTAATGATTGTTGTGATAGTGATAACCATTGACAAGTTTATGTTCATATCATGATGTCAATCAAGTGAAATTAAATAATTTCATGCATGTTATAAATTTCACATATTCATGCATTTTCCTTTTCGTGCCATTGTATACCATTAAGCATTGGCTTAGCATGAAAATGCTTGTTATCTCTCATACAGGTGAAGAGACTAGTTGATAGAGCCACAGAAAACAAAGAGCCCATATATCAAGATAGGGTGAATTTCAGCAACGATACTTCCCATGAAATTTCTTCCTCTTCACCTTCCACTTCATTGGTTGGTGGCTTCCACTCCTTATAGATAGTGTCCCACAAATCAACAAACTCACTATCCATAAAGAGTTCCATTTGAAATTTCCATTGAGTAAAGTTAGCACCATTAAAAATGGAAAAATGATCACTAACTTCACCCTTCACCATCTTGATCTTTTCACTCATACTTAAAATTTTGACTAGAGAGAACAAGGCTTTGATAGCAATTATTAGAATGATGGTGCACCAAGAAGGGAGGGTTGAATTGGTGGCAAATAGAAATTTTCAGCTTAATGGATTTCTTTGAGTACTTAAGTAATATGCATATGAAACATAGAAAGTAAAGAAGCAAGAGAAGATTGCACACAAAGATTTATAAAGGTTCGAGTGTTAACAAACCCTAGTCCTCTCCTCAACCGTAATTGGGAGTTCTAATATCTCAACTTGAGATTACAAGAGAGTTTCCTAGCTCACCCATAACTAAGTGTTTTTTTAAGACTCACATTGAGTCCAAATCCCTTGTGTTTTGATGGCTCACATAACAACCAATTCCTTTATATTTTCACAGGCTAATACACAACCTAAACTAAAGTTTTTCTCACTATGATCACGCTTACAACCTATACCCAAATGTTTAAGGTTGACACTTAAACATTTCTTACAAAAGAGATGAGAAATAAAATTGTAAGAATTTTGGCAACTTAAAATTAAGTTATTATGTTCTAAGGCCTTTTGGAGGTCTATACTATGATCACTCTTACAACCTATACCTAAGTGTTTAGGGTTGACACTTAAACATTTCTTACAAAAGATATGAGAAATAAAATTGTAAGAGTTTTGGCAACTTAAAATTAAGTTCTTATGCTCTAAGGCCTTTTGGAGGTCTATTTATAATATCTACCTTCCAATTAGCTATTACATATGGTGCCAAAAATATTTCTAATGTTCTAAAGATGAATGATTAAAAGTTGTCTAACAGAGTAAAATCGCGAATGCGATTTTGCAAGTGTCCATTGGTGCTTTTGACATGGCAGCCTTTGATTTATCCTTTATGCAACGACTTTATAACGACTAGTCTAGCTAGCAAGGAACCGCGAGCATGCTTCAGAGTCCTGATCGTGCTTCTGATTTCCCGAGTGGGATGACAATTTTCCTAGTCTGTATTTGCTTCTAGATCTTAAGACCATTTTGCATCGAGCCTTTCCCGAGCATGACATTTCTTTCCCGAAAGAGAGATTTGAAAATTCAGAAAGCCATTATGACATATGGCATGCTCTGATTTGAAGTTTCCATCAACAATCTTGACTGTAAAAAGCTCGAACATGATTTTCATAAGCGCGATAGCACTTTCACTTTAGCTCTAGTGAAATATCTATGTGCAAGTGTGCATTACAGGCCATTTTGTTTCTTCAATTTGTTCACTAAGTAAACATTGGCCTATTGACTTGAAACTTTGTATGCAGCAAAAACACACTTAGATAAACATATTAGTGACATAATTTGATTATCAAGATCAAAATAGAGATCAATTATGCTAAGATCAATACAAATAATCTTTGAGGTACTGAGTTGTTACGATTTACATAATTGGTCCAATGCTAAAAAAAAAAACAAATGGAAGAAACAAAAGAGTAATACCAAGTCTCTTTACCGTCATTCCTCAAGAAAATAGTCTCAAAGTGTTGCATTATAGAAGTGCTTATAGCATTTGGAAAACCTTAGAGAATTACTATGAAGGAACCAAACAAGTGAAGTTCAAGAGAATCCAATTGCTTATGTCCGAATATGAGCTTTTCAAGATAAAATCCTTTGAGTCTATCACTGACATGACCAATCGACTCCTTGCTACCATCAACAACTTGAGAAAGCTAGAAAGCACCTTGAGCTTGAAGACATCAATAATAAAATTTTAAAAAGTCTTCCTATCAAGTAATATGGGTCAAAAGTTGTCGCTATTGAGGAGGCCAACGAAGATTTAAGTAAAATGTCAACCGATATGCTCATTGGTATGTTTCTCACTCATGAGATGACATTAGCAAAAGACAAAGAGATAGAGCTAGAAAAAGAAAAGAAGGCTATTGCTTTCAAAACCTCAACTTTGAAAAATTATGAAGATGAAAGCTCTAGCCAAGAGGAAAGGAGTGAAGAAGATAGTGATGAAGAGATTGCCAACCTAACAAGAAAATTAAAGATCAAAGAAAAGAAAAGGTATGACAACAACTTTAATCAATCCTCCAAGTACTTAAGGCACAAGAAGAGTTCTTACACGAAGCAAAGAAGGCATGAGACTTCAAGTGATGAAAGGTCCTTAAGTGAAGGAGAGTTTATCGCCTCTTGCTTCATAGCTCTATAAGAGGACTCCTATGAGGTATGTTCTCAATCTTTTGATAACATGCATGATGATGATGATGATGATGATGATGTTTTGATTGAATTTATGAACCTTGAAATTAAGAAATTTAAAAAGAAAAGTATCTTCATAAAAACAAGTATTTGGATTTGAAAAATTATGTTGATGATCTACAAAAAATTGTTTTAGAGCTTAAAACATCTAATGAATCTCTTAGGAAATCATTGGATGATCTTTCATCCAATCCTTCAACGTCTTCCTTGCTTAAAGAAAATAATATGTTGAAAAGTGAGGTTGAAGTGCTTAGAAACTCAATTTCAAAATTTCACAAAAGGAAGAAAAATTTGGATACACTTATTATATCTCAAAAACCTCCTCTAGTGAGATATGCTCTAGGCTTTAATAGAGCTTCACCATTATCATCTCCACCTAGCTCAATATTTGTCAAGCCTAGCACACCACAAACCTCATTCATTGAAGTAATTGGCTCTAAAGCCAAAGGCAAGGCACACACAAAAGCCACTACTTAAAAAAAGAGTAGTAAAAGCTCACATGGTCCAAGAGGGAAACCTCAAAAGACCAATCATGCCTTTTTTGTTTAAAAGGCATGCACATAAGGTTACACATACCACACAACATTTTGGCTACTCACATTCACATTCTTTTCATGTTGTAAAACTTAAATCCCATGCAAAGTGGCAAGAAACATTCAAGTCCAAGCAATATCACTATTGCATATGATTTGGGCATATAAACAAACATTGTTATGTTAGGAAGGCTCATTGGGAACCTTCCAAAGCTAACTTTAATAGACCCAAACTTAAATGGGTACCAAAAAATTGTTTGATTCTTTTATAGATTGCCTATAAGTGGTCAAAGGCATATGCTCAACAAAATGTCTTTTCTCAAGTGTTTAATCCCATTAAACTCGAACTTGGCATAAAGTAAGGGGGAGCTGCTTAAAGAAAGATCATAAGAAAAGAATTCAATCTTTATGAAAAGTGCCTCAAGATCATGGAACGATCTTCAAATCAATAAGTATTCTTAAAACTTTGACTCTTATATTCCAAAATGCTTACTCTTTGTGTTTTGATTTATATGTTAGATATCGTTGATTATTCTATGTTATATGATCCTATTTGGTACATAGCACCCCATTGCAATCATTTACATCTCGTTTTGAAGACATTTTTTTATGTGCATGTAATTCACAATTGAGATTTATGAGTAGTGCTCGCAAATTGTTTAAAATCTTACAAAAGTCATTATAACCGTTTTCACGACAAATTTTTTTCTCTTTGAGCTCACAATTTTTTTTTTAAAATATAGCCGTTGGACGGTTAAGAAAAATTATGCTCGCTAAACTCTATTCACGATCGCGATCTACGCGATTCTAGAAATTTTTTTACCATTCTTTTTGCATTTATTTCGGCATCTAAATATTTTATTACTGTTTGAAACACCTTTTCATGTCTATATAAAGGGATTTTTAATGCATTTACTAGATCACAGTCATTTCTTTTTGCATACAAACTTTCTCTCTCTCAAAAACATATCACTCTATATCTTTTAGTCATCTTCTTCATTCTCCTATGGCTCCCAAAGTAACAACTCATGCTTCAACCTCTACTACTCAATAACCACCAAGCATGGAGCAGATTGTTGTTACTTTCTCCCAAGAAGAAAGAGCACTATATGAGATATTTGAAGAAAAGGATATTCAAGCTAACAAGTTGGTCATTCTCTCCCCTCTAAGAAAAATGAATGTTGAAGTACTCTTTGAGGAGGCAATTAACAAAGTAGGATGGAGTGAATCCATCTGGCCTAGATTGCATGGGTATGATAACTTAACCTTGGAATTTCTTTCTACTCTTTCTATCTATAAACATGTCAGTATTGAGCCCAGACATTATGGCATAAAGTTTAGCCTGTTTGGTCAAAGGTTACAATTCACAAGGGGAGAATTTGCAAACATCTTTAAATTCAAGACACAAGGACTTCTCAGTCCCCAAGATATGGCTCAAACATACACAGAATTTTGGTAAGAAATCTATATTGAGTCCACTCTTGAAAAATTCTCCAATGCCAAACATATAAAATGCTTTCTACATTGGTATTATCATTGGTTAGTTACCTTCTCCATTCATGCAAGAGGATCAAATAATGAAAAAGTTAGTAAGAAAGATCTTCTCTTTGTATATGCCTTGGTACATGGGTTACCAATAGAATCTTCTATGCATTTTATAGATCATCTCTACCATCTTGCTACATCAAAAGGAGGTACCATTCTTATCACTTCTCATATATCCAAAATAGCTAACCACTTCAACCTTCTCACTCCTTTCAATTTAACCAATTATGTAAAGATTGAGGAATATGCTTCAAAACTTAATGGATCTTCAATATCTTTTAAGTGCAAAGGCTATAAAAAAGGATGGTGATAATTTTGTTTATGCTTTAGGAGAGCATGGAATTCAAGCATCATCCTCCTCTCAAAGGAGAAAGAGAGCAAGACTTGTGATTGAAGAACCATCATAAGAGGAGCCTCAAGAAGAGTCTATGGCTGGTACTTTACAAGTCCCACCCCCTCTATCTCAACCACTTTCTATGGAAAGGAAGCTTATGAAGATGGTGAGGCATCTTCACATGGATATGAAAACCCTACAAGCACACTTAGGTATGGATATGTGCAATAAGGAGTTTGCAAGTGAAGAAAATGAAGAGGGAGATGAAGATGAGGATGATAATAACCTTTCTCCATCTTTTTAGGCCATTTCTCTAATTTTGAAAGCATTAAGCATCAAACATCTCATTTTCAATTTTTCTTGTTTCTTTTAAAAAAATGTTTGATTTCTTTTCTTTTTTTCATGTCCCCTTTGTTGTATTTAATGTTTAAAATTTATATATACCTAATATTTTCGCTTCTTTTATGAATTAAATGTTTGATATGTTATTATTCTTGTGCTAATTCTTTTTTATCTTGACAAATAGGGAGAAATATAATAAAAGCATAAGCAAAATCTAAACATATTTGTAGTATTTTGAGTTAAGTAAAAAGTTTATCTTTTTACACTTTGGTTAACCATATAAATTGAACATAATAACGAAATCAAATTATCTTGAAACTTAACATAATAATTTTATCATATCTGAATTTCAACTTTGTATGCTTAATTTTGTTATTTTGCTATGTTTGATTGTCAAAATAAATAAAAAAAGTGAGATTGTAGACCTTAGTATAATTTATCTCTATTTTAATCTTGACAATCAAATTAAGTGTCACTAATATATTTATCTAAGTATGTTTTTGCTGCATACAAAGTTTCAAGTCAATAGGCCAACGTTTACTTAGTGAACAAATTGAAGAAACAAAATGGTCTATAATACACACTTGCGCAAAGATATTTCACGAGAGCTAAAGTGAAAGTGTTATTACACCTATAAAAATCACACTCGAGCTTTTCACAATCAAGACTATTGATGGAAACTTCAAATCAAAGCATGCCATATGTCATAACAGCTTTTTGAATTTTCAAATCTCCCGCTCGAGAAAGAAATATCACGCATGGGACACAACTCCCGCTCGGAAAATAAATATCGTGCTTGGGAAAGGCCCGATGCAAAATGATCTTGAGATCTAGAAGCAAATACATAATGGGAAAATTGTCATCCCACTCGGGACATCAGAAGCGCGATCAGGACTCTGAAGCACACTGGCAATTCCTTGCTGACTGGACTAGCCATTATAGAGATGTTGCATAAAGGACCAATCAAAGGCTGCCACGTCGAAAGTACCAATAGACACTTGCAAAATAGCGCTTGCGATTTTATTCTGTCAAACAACTTTTAATCATTCATCTTTAGAATGTTGGAAATATTTTTGGCATTATATGTAACGGTTAATTGGAAGATAAACATTATAAATAGACCTCCAAAAGGCCTTAGAACATAAGAGCTTAATTTTAAGTGTGCCAAAACTCTTGCAATTTTATTTTTCATATCTTTTGTAAGAAAATTTTAAGTGTCAACCCTAAACACTTGGGTATAGGTTGTAAGAGTGATCCTGATAAGAAAAACTTTTATTTGGGTTGTGTGTGAGCCTGTGAAAAATACAAAGGAATTGGTTGTTGTGTGAGCAATTAAAACATAAGGAATTTGGGTTTGGTGTGAGCCTTGAGAAAACACTTAGTTGTAGGTGAGTTAGAAAAACTCTCTAGTTGTGAGTTAGCTAGAAAACTCTCTTATAATCTCAAGTTGAGATAGTAGAACTTTCAATTGCAGTTAGAGAGAAAACTAGGGTTTGTTAACATCCGAACATCTATAAATCATTATGTGTAATCTTCTCTTACTCATTTACTTTCTATGTTTCATATGCCTATTACTCAAGCACTCAAAGAAATCCATTAAGCCAACCTCCCTTCTTGGTGCACCATCATTCCAACAATTTGTAACACAAAAGTACCATAATTATATAAATTGTAACAACTCCATCTCAAAAATTATTTGTAACAAAAAAGTATATTAATTTTTATTTTATAATTAAATAGTACCGTCATCAATTATTAGGATCTGTTTGGCATTACATTTAAGAAAAGTGTTTTTTGAAATTTTTTTTGTATTTTTAACTTTTTTGAGTTTTGAAAACTGTTTTTGAATATAAACACGTATATAGATGGTTTTTTCATAAGCATGTCTAAAAAAAGTAGTTCATAAAAATTAAAAAAATCAATCAATTAAATAAAAAAACAGCAATTTCAACTACTTCTTTAGTTTTCCTAACATAAATGTGACATGAAATATCTAGATAAATTTTAATAAAAACAAAATTAGTTGTAATACTCAATCAACAAAGTTAATCTAATGTGGATATTACAGCTAATTTTCTTTTTATTAAAATTTATCTGATATGATGTTCTATTTCACACTTTTATTAGGGAGACTAACAATTAAAAATGAAAATACTATTTAGTTACAAAATAAAAGTTGAAGCACTTTCGTGTTATAAATAATCTTTGAGATATTAATTTGTTACGATTTACATAACTCAAGTTCTTTTGTGTTATAAATAATTTTTGAAATACTGAGTTATTACGATTTATATAATTGAGATACCGTTGGTATAATTCACCTATCAATGTACACATAGAAAGCTTCAGAGTATATATGACATTGTAATCCTTTTTCATGTATTTTGTTCATGTCAATTTCAATTGAACATTTGGGTTTTGTATTTTATGGCTCTTTTGGAGCTAGCTACTCTTGTAAATGATATTTTGCTAACTTTAAAGATTTCATGGTTATTTTGGAACATGTTCTTATTTGTTCAATATAAATTAGTCATCTTATGATGCATTTAAAATATTTTGAAGTATCATTTTCATCCGCATTTAATATAGTAGTCCGGTAATATATCCTCGTGTGGTTGGAAAGGATTCTGCCTATACGAAAGGGTGTTACAATATCTCCCAATCAATACTTGGCTTTACAGTTTTTCTTTCAAATTTACTTGTCAAACGATGCTTCCACTTCTACGTCCACCCCCGGTCCCCCACCACCACCAGAAAAACAAATGCAATATATTCCAGTTCTCCCAAACCAAATTGTCATATCAAAGCAACCTAGAAACCTCCACATTTCAACAGCAACAGACACACCAAATTCTGTAAGCAAAAGATCAAGAAAGCCACCAATTCTCCAGCACCCTCGACATCATCGAACCAGCCCTCTTGTATGGTTTGGTGCAATTGTATGTCTCATATTCAGTCTCTTTTATATTCTTTAGTATTGCAACTTTTATTATCTACCTTGTTATTAAGCCAAGAAACCCTGTGTTTGACACTCCTAATGAGAACCTAAACATCTACTTCGTCTCACTAGAGTATTTCAGTAGGGACCTTACCTTCCTAGCAAACTTCTCCAACCCAAATCAGAAAATCGATTAGAGCTCTACTTCTCTGACAGATAAATGGGAACACAAGCTCTTCAACCTTTCACCCAAAGAAGAAAAGAAACGAGGCTGGAGTCAGTTCACATCATATCAAGTTTATTCTATTTACCCCATAATCCTGCTAAAGAACTTCAAAAGCAGGTGGAGAGTAACAAAA
>CATIWF010063862.1:0-15998 GCA_949630135.1 Balakata baccata
ATAAACACAAGTCCAACTTCAATTCTTAGTGATGTGGGACAAATTTCCACTCACTTTTCACCTTTAAATCTCCTTATCATGGAGCTTACTTTGAGCTTCAATTTCTATTCACACATTTTCCATTTTGAGCATATGAATACATTAATTCATAGTCCTCATGTCAAGGAACATATATCCGAGTCTTTTTTCCAAAACCGAGTTGTGGGACCCACCCGAATAATCCTCTCAAAATGGCTCATAATCACATTTTTTCCAACAGAAGCTTAAGTGAATTTTGCTCCTACAACAGTATCTGCTGGTATGGAATCGAATCACACTTTACAAACTTGTTTGTTCGATACTAGAATTTGGATAGTGGATACAAGAGCCTCAAGCCATATGTGCAAATCACTACCCTTAACTCAAATTTGTAACATTTGTTCCTAAGTCAATACATGTTCACTTATTTGATGGGTTTATTACTTTAGTTAACCAGATTGGAACAATTACCCTCTAAAAAACTTTACAATTAGAAGAAATTATGATATACCTTCTTTCAAATATAATCTACTCTCAGTGAATAAACTTACTAGTACATTGTCTGTCCATTTTAACTTCACCTCTACTTATTGTGTGTTACAAGTCCGAAGGACTAAACAATTTCTAGCAGTTGGTATATTGATAGGAACTATGTATATCTTTGACTAGAAATCCTCCATTGATGATGCCAGTGGTCCTTACATGGCAGAAATAAGCACTTGTTCTAGTGTAAGACCCATTATACCAGTTGTACAAAAGTATTTACCTAAGAAAACAACATATAGTTGTAATACTTTTAGACCCAATATTAAAAATTGGCTTAAGTCATACCCGACCTCCCGAAAGTATTTGTTTTCACCATTTAGCTCGTTGCAGCAATTTTTGGTTTATTTAGTCCTCTGAACTCCTTTTTTGATCTATTTTACCTCATGTCAAATTCGTAAAATGTGCATAATGTCTTTTAATGCTGACTTGGCAAGAAAAAATATTTGACTTGTTCAATAGTACCATGTTAGTACCGTATCAATAACAAATGGTCATATGTTCGGTTTTATAAACTGAACAGGTAGCAATGTGGACAAAAAATAGAGTTTATACGATTAAATGGACCAAAAATGCTGTAGTGGGTGAAATGAAAAAAACGAACATTTTGAGTAGCTAAGTATTACTTAAGCCTTAAAAATTCAATTGTTTCTTTTCCTTTATGGCACAGACGTCTAGGGAATACATCTACTATTACTATGGGACATATACCTGTTATTGATTCTTCATTGCACTCTGGCTCACATGTTTGTGACATTTGTACTCTATACTTTCCAAAAGTTCCATTCAAACAAAAAGTGTATTCGAGCTCCTACACATTAATCTGTGGGGGCCATATAAGCAACCAACTTACACTAGTACTCAATACTTTCTCATAATATTGGATGATTTTAGTTGTGCCAAGAAGTCAAGCTCCTAGCAAAATGCAACAATTCCTTTCACTTGTTCAAAAACAATACCTCTGTCAAAGTTGTTAAGACCGATAATGAGATAGAATTCATAAATTCACTTTGCAAAAGTATGTTTTTAACCAAAGAAATCATTCACCAAAAAACTTATTCTTATACTCCCCAACAAAATGGGGCACTGGAAAGGAAACATAAACATTATGTTCCAATTAAATTTATCAAAACATTTTTGGGATGAGGCTATTCTTACTGCAATATATATTATCAATAGACTTGTGGCCATTTTCTAATTCTTCTCTTTTTAATCTTCAGTTAATTAACTTCTTATTTTTCTTAACTTTCTTCTTCTGGTTCTTTGAAATTTTCTTTAGAGCAAAAATTAGTTTTTCTCTCATATGATATGAACATTATAAGAAAATATTGAAAAAAAGTTCTTAAAATGTTAGTAACTTATAAATTTACAAGAAAAAGATATTTGTGATCATATATTTGGAACTAGTAAAAAGAGTTTCATCAACACAACTAAAACTTTTAGTCTTTTTACTTAGTTTGAGCACTTGGTAAACTCGGTAATAAAAGATTTGTATTAATCCTTTTATTTTCCATTTTATTCTTAAAAATTATAGGATGATTTTGGAAAAATGGATATTATCTGTAAAGATTACAAAATATGTTTTGCTAAAAGTTATGAATAAATACTCAAAATTAACATGAAAAATGTATTTTTATGTCATGCAATATTTGATAGTATGTTTTGGTAAAATTAAAAAAATTTTGAAATTCATAATTTTGACCGAAATCTAAAACTCCATTCAATCCAAAAATATATTCCTCTTACGTGGAACTTCTTTTATCATTACCAATCTCCAACTTGAGGGAATGTACAATTCAGCGGCAATGCACGTCTGAGGAGAGTTTGCACGTCCAATAAGCATCTGACAAGCACGCACATGAGGAGTTTACACAATTGCGAGGCGATAGTGCTGGAGAATTAGGCAGCGTGTACATGATGAAATAGTGCGCTCCTGCATATGTTGATAGTTTGTGTGCACGTGATGAATCAGCACGTCCGTGCAGATGTTCGGTGTTTTAAGCTCAACCTGTCAGTTCAGTTTTTCATCATTAAGTTACATGATTGTTAGTGTAGGAGTTATAGTAATAGATTATTTATTTAGGCGGGAACAATTTTTTTAGATCAAAGTGTATATAAGCCGTACTCTGTTTTACTCTGTTTCATTTTTAATGAACGAAGACTACTTCTTCATTCATATATTCTGTTTGGGTATTGAATTTTTCAGAATACCATTTATCCAAAATATTGAATTATTTTATATTATATTGCTTAGAACTAAAAAACCGAAAAATCTTTTTTAACACAAAATTGATATACAAAATTACTAAAAAAAAATTATGTATATAAGTGAATTATCAAATCTTTTTTTCATGAAACCAGTAGATCACCAAAATTTAAAAATAACCTAATATAATGTAAGAAATCAATTAAATAAAAATATTTTATAACGAATCAAAATTAAAAGTTACAAACCTAAATTCGTTTTGAGCCTAGCCAGAGCTAAACTAAGAAAGCATATAATTATTAAATTATCATACCATAATTATAATTATAATATATATAAAAGTGGGAATATGAGAAATAAAACAAATTTATCTAAAAGTTAACCTAATTGTACCAGTTAATTGTGTTGATTTTGTCATTTACTAATTTAATTATTAGTGAATATTACTAATAATTCATTAGTTAGAAGTTCAATTCTATTAGGATTAGGTAACTATGTTTTTTATATAAAAAAACATATAATTAATATTAAAAAGAGAGAAAAAATAATTTAATAAAAAATTTTATGAATACACAGTAAAAAAAATAACGATAGCATATTTTTTATAAATTATTTGAGAAATTATAATTTTCTTAGAGTTCAATGATTAATCAAGTTTAATCATATATATAACGAGCTAAATTTTTAAAAATTTATATACATAGTATAATATAATTTTCTTTTATATAAAATATAAAAAATTATTATTATTTGTTTAATAATAATGAGTGCAATTATTAAAAATCAAGTGCATTGCAAGTGGATAATTGAGAATAAAAGGACAACTAAAATGACTGTAAAACATTCAATACTTCTATTTTATATGTAACTTTTAACAATGGATAAATTAGTAATTTAAGAGGATGGACAAAATAATTATAAAGTATTTACTACTTCTATTTTATATATGATTCGTAATTTAGCAATTTTCATATGAGTTATAATATAAGTTTAATATCTAACAATTATGTGCAATGTAATAAAAAACTAGTTGAATTAAAAATAAAAAGAAATGTATCTAGTTTATATTCTAAACCAAATTCTTTTTCCACTCTTAAATATATCCCAAGACACTTACATTCTGATTTTTTTTCTTGAACAATCATACAATACATTTCATTGAAAAATTTTCTCTCCAAACTCATGTTCAGGTTTGAGTCGAGTTCGATGGGATCTAATTTTTTTTATGTAAATATGTTCAAGTCTAATTATATAAAAAATGGATTTAAACCTAACAAATATATATATATATATAAGCAAAAAATATTAAATAAGGAATTAATCAATATTATATAATTGTTATGATAATATTGAAATAGTTAGGCAATATCATTATCTCTATAGTTATATTCCTTATAAAAATAGTATATCTTTGCAACTTTTTTACATCTATAAATAAGTGTAATAATTAGTAAAAAAATGACTTCCTCCTTCTACTCTTTTATATTCTTTTTTTATTATTATTTGTTTTATAACATGTTACACATTTATTTGAAGAAACGAGATTCAAGCCTCAAGCTTCTTAAAATTAAAGTATTCATTGACAAGGTAATTCAAAATCCATTGCAAAATATATCAATTCCCCTTTTTGGCTTTCGCTAGGAATATAGCAGGGTAAAAGCATGATTATTTTTTTGTTAGTTTGCCAATCCACCCAAAAATAAAGATAAACTCATGCTTTTGTTTCTGCTGGAAGTACAATGCAATAAGAAACTAAGAATAAAGGGAGAGTAGAAGAAGGAAAACCTATTTACATGTATAAAAACGTTACAAAGATTAAACTATATTGACATAAGGAATCTATCTATAAGATAACGATAGTCATCCAATATACTTCAATATTATCACGACATTCTCCCTCGAATGTCTAATACATATAATATATTTCGTTAAAATATTACTAAGAAAAACTCTATAGAAGAAACTTTAGTTAAGTAAAAATAGTATATTATTCATATAGAAAATTGCTATATAATATTCTTCATTAAAAAGCTTGCCAGGACAATGGAACAAAATCTAGGTTAAGGAAAAAAAATTACATTGTATAAAAATCTCTCCCTTAGGAAATAGAACTTCGTTAAAATGATAATCATTAAATCTTGCAATAAAGACATTTTGATTAATGATTTAAGGAAAAATTCTTAGGTAGATTCTACCTACCATATCATTTATTGACTAATCCAATCATTTATTGATATGTATGTATGTTATACTCACATTAACCAATGAGAATAAATCAATTAAATACATGTCATTAAATGATTGAATTAGTCTATGAATGACATAGTAGTCAATCTACCTAATAAATTTTCTAATTTAATATATTTGATTATAGATATCCAATGTATATTTCCAATCTCTTTTAAAGTTCCTTTTTTGTGCAATGTAGGGGTGAATTGGGACATAAATATCACATCTAGAAATTCTCAAATGGGAAATATTTGACTTTTGGCTAAAAACCAATTGTAATGGTAAAAATTGATAATAACTAGTTAGTCCGATACATATAAAAAATTGTTGCATGTAAAATTGTATGTCCCTAAGTAATAATTGAGAGATTTATTTTTATAAGCAATGATCTAACTATTAATTAGAGACATGTAATAAAAAATTCTACTCGACCATTTTGAGTATGAATATGAGTTATATGATGTTCAACAGTTATTCCAATTGACATGCAATAATCATTAAAGGTCTTAGATGTAAATTCACCAGTAATATCAAAATGAATTGTCTTAATAGCATATTCTAGAAATTGTACTATTAATCGAATTAATTGAGTAAGTAATCTAGTAAATGCAAGATTTTGAGTTGATAATAAACATACACGTGATCATCTTGTTGATGCATCTATTAACACCGTAAAATATTTAAATGGTCCACATAATGGATGAATTGGTCCACAAATATCATGTTGTATGCGTTCTAAAAATTTAGATGGTTCATTTTGAATTTTGCTTGTAAGCCGAATGTGAAAATTCATTAAATTGAAGAATCTTTTGGTTCTTCAATGGATGACCATATGAGTTTTCAATAATGTTTTATACCATTGTTAATTCAGAATCACCTAAATGATCATGTCAAATAAAAAAAATATTTGAGTAAGTAAACTTCTGGTTTATTACTGCATTTTTTCAACTATACATGTGAAAGCAGATAATTTCTCTAACACACATTTTTTACACATGATGAGGGGTGTAATATAGAGATATTCAATATTTATCATATTTACACATGATGAGGGGTGTAATATAGAGATATTCAATATTTATCATATTCAGTCTCAATATGATATCCGTTTCGATGAATATTTTTAAAACTCAATAAATTTTTGCAAGATTTTTTGGAGAATAATACATTTTTAATAAAAAAATATGTACCTCTAGGTAGTATATATTTGCTCTTTCGGAGCTTTCAATTATTTTTTTACTACTAGATATTATATTAACATAAGTTTCTCCCTTTGTTAGATGAGAAAAACATTTATTGTCTTTTGATATGGTGTTCATGGTTACACAATCTGCAAGACATAAATCTGCATCATTTGCTCTTAATCCTAATAATGATTGAATATGATCCATAATATCTTTATAAAAAATTAAAAAAATTATTTATAAGAAACAAGTAATAATTCAACTAAAATTAATTTAAAAAAAATACTCAAGTTACTAACACTTTAAACTAGTATTTAAATAAAAGAAAAAATATAAATCAAACTATGGAGCTAAAAGAAGCACATAATATTTTTTAGGCATTTACATTGCCATCATCAATTAAATGATCGATTTTTCCTTTAGAATTCTCAATAAAATCTGACACATCTAAATGTGTTAGATTATCAAAACTATCACCAAAATCATCATTATTTTCTACCAAATTTGTTTTTATATTTATTTTCTCTTCCACACCCCTTATTAGGATTAGGATTTTGATTCAAAGTCCATTTATTTTTGTTTTGTTTTTTTGTGGCTTGAATATTTTTTTTTTGTCAATTGTATTATTTAATTTAACTTCATATTAGTTCTTGAAGAACTAATGTTATATATAGTTCATGAAGAACTTTTATTATAAATTTTAGTTCCTAAAAAACTAGTTAAATAAATAATTAAGGTATAAATTTCTGAAGAATATGATCTTAAGTTCCTGAAAAATTAAGTATCTTGAAATTTAGTATTCCAATTTATTAAATTATTAACATTTTATCTTTCTGAAGAACTAAACATATTATATATAAGTAATTAAGAGACAAATACTAACATATGGTAGCAAAAGAATAATTGAAGGATCCAGAAAAACAAATATATTATTACCTAGTGACACATGTTTCTTTAAATAAAAATGCATTATTTTCTGAAAAATCTCACACAAATTTATTGAGTTTTAAAGACATTCATCGAAATAAATATCATATTGAGATTACAAATGTAATTAATATTGAATGTCTTTATATTACAACATTCGTAATGGGTAAGAAATGTGTATTGAAAAAATTACTTGATTTCTCCTCAGGCTTATATTATACATATATGTTTATAATTGAAACAAATATGGTAGTAAACTAGAAGTTTACTAATTCAAATATTTTTCTTATTTGGCATGATCAGTTAAGTTTGGATCAACACGGATGCAAAAAATTATTGAGAGCTCATATGACTATCAATTAAAGAACCAAAAGATTTTTCAATATAATGAATTCTCATTTTTGACTTGCTTTCAAGGAAAGTTAATTATTAGACTTTCATAAAGTAAAATTCAAAATATACCACCTAAATTTCTGGAACGTATATAAGGTGATATCTGTGGACCAATTCTTCCACCATGTGGATCATTTAAATATGTTACGATGTTAATAGATGCATCAACAAGATGGTCATATTTATATTTATTACCAACTCGAAATCTGGCATATACTAGATTATTTGCTCAATTAATTCGATTAAGAGCACAATTTCCAGAATATGCTATTAATAAAATTCATCTTGATAATGCTGGTGAATTTACATCTAATGATTTTAATGATTATTACATGTCAATTGGAGTAACTGTTGAATATCTAATAGCTCATGTTCATACTCAAAATGGTCTAGTAGAATTTTTTATTAAATGTTTCCAATTAATAGCTAGACCATTGCTTATAAAAACAACCTAATTATTGTTTGGGAGCATGCAATTTTACAGGTAGCAACTCTTATATACATCAAGCTAACTAGTTATCATCACTTTTCATTATTACAATTTGTTTCAAGCTAGAAGCCAAATTTTTTCTGTTTGAGAATTTTTTGATGTACTGTTTATGTCCTTATTAACTTCCCACATCGCACAAAAATGGGAACTCAGAGAAGATTGGGAATATACATTGGATATAATCTCTCTCTACAATTAAATATCTTAAATCATTAATCGGGGATGTCTTTATGGCGAAATTTAATGATTGTCATTTTAATGAGGCTCTGTTTCTTAAATTGGAGGGAGAGAATAAGTAATTAAGGAAACAAATTATTTGGAATGAGCTATCATTAAATCATCTTGATTCTTATACAAAACAATGTGAATTAGAAGTTCAAATGATCGTCCATGTATAAAATCTAGCAAACCAATTGCCAAATGCATTATTTGATAAAAAAAAGAGTTACTAAATCTTATATACCAAAGATGCTCTAATTAGAATTGATGTCTCAATATAACAACATGTTAATATTATTGTAATATCCTAAAGTTTATTTTATGTGGCTAGTTTCATAAAAGACCCAAAATTTATGAAAAATTACAAACTTGCCCTGAGTATATATAAGAAATTGTAAGGACCAAAGTGGTAATTGGTCTTTCTCCTTCCTATATACTCTTCTCTCTCTTCTTCTCTTCCTTCATCTTCTCCTACCATTATCTCCATCTCCATTCTTCCCATCAACATGAAATTCATCACTCTAACAACCTCAATTTTTAAGAATCTAGTTAGATTTGTAGGAAATGGCGAGACAAAGTTCGGGCATCATGCTAGCCCTCCCGATTCTTCAACTTACTAGCTTCTTTTCACAATTTGACACTAGAAATAGATTCAGGAAGTCTAAAAACCTTGGATTGGATCTTTACAGCTCCAAGCACTGTTGATTGAGGCTTAATTGGAGTACGTTTTCCTCCCTAGAGCCGCCAGGAATTAATGTAATCTAAGAGTTTCTAGTCACTTCTAAGACATAAAACTTGTACTTTTAGAATTTCCACATCCTAAAGAAACTATTGGTACCCTCCGATCATCATTCTGTTGCCGTTGGGAATTTTCCGATCATCGGAATCCAGCAACCCCTAACCAGACAATTTTAGGCAGATTCTTTGGCTCGCTAAACTGAGTCACCCAGTATCAATCACACCTTCTTGCCATTTTTAGATAGTGAGATATGATTTTATTTGTGAAAATTTAAGTATATTATTTAATTAATGAGATAAATTAATTTTATTGAGTAATATGATTAATTTATAATTATGGGAATTTATTGGATAATATATGGACATTATATTAGAATTATGAGATAATTATTAAATAAGTTAGATTATGGATAATTGAGTTTATATATGTTGATTGGTGCATTATAATTTGGAGATCCGGATTGTATTTAACTGTATTGAGTTGATGATGAAGCATTTTACAGGATTATGACCCGTTAGGTGGGAGGTTATACAAATCTAAAGGAGGTTCTATTGAATTTTTTGTAGAATTTACGTTAAAGTTTAGATAAGGGTTTTTATAGGAAAATCTTAGAAGAATCTAGGCTTAAAATTTATTCTTGATATTATTTTGATATTTCCTTTTTTTTTTCTAGATTCTTTAGAGGCCCCACCAGCTAAACTAGAGTCTTGATAGTAGCTAAATGAGGAAATTTATATATCTTTGAGTTAATATCATATGATTTCATAACATACTACCCATATCTTCTACATTTTCTCTAGCATGCTAATTAATATTAAATAATAATAATATTATGTTGTTGTTGTTGTTATTATTATTATTATTATTATTATTATTATTATTATTATTATTATTATTATTATTATATATGTATGTATGTGATTTGTTGGAGATGTAATTGGGTGAGACTATGATGTGATGTTGTGGTGTGATTATTAGGATAAGAACTATAGCACAATGTGTCACCTGATGGGTTATATCAGGACCATATGTACACTAGCGATGATAGTATGATTATGGATGGATTAATAAGATACTCTAATCGAGTTTATCTCTTAGGGAATGAAATATGATATGATATGTATATAGATGTTGATGGTGATAAACCTAATTGAGTTCGTCTCTTAGGACATCAACACCATTTGGATAAGTGACCAATTGGAGAGAAGGACTCTAGTTGAGTTTGTTCTCAGGGCGCCAGTTCTTTGGAATTAAGAGAGCCCATTTGCTAGTAGATTTGAGGTTTAGGATTCTTTTTGAGCTACTCACCCATTTATTTGGTGATTGATATTACATGTTGTGTAACTTCCTTACATGTATATATGATATTATTCTAATATTGCATGATTGTGTATTATAACGTTATATGATATTGATTCACTTAGCGGAGGCTGACTCCTCTTAATTATTTTTTAGGTGGTAGATATCATCTTCAGCTTGTTTTGGATTGCTTTGCATCTTTTTCACTTCTTGAGGACTTTGATATAATATTTCTATTTTATTTTTGGATTATATTAAATATTCTAGATCTTACAGTACTATATATAGTAATGTTAGATTATATAATACATGGAGGTATGTCGGGATGAAGATACTCTCTCATGATGATATTATGGATATGAATATATAGCAAGATTTATATTATGTGATGGAATATTAGATTGATATTGATATGTGACATGATTGAGATATAAGATATATGTATAGGTTTAGGCTTACTATGAGTTTTGGTGTTTTTAAGTCTACCTATTCCATAGAGTTGGTCATGGTCCCTGATTTGGGTTATGACAATTATAGCAAATGAGTCTATGACGCGCTAGATGCGTTGCAGGCCACTAGGTTCTAAGGATAAAAACTCAAAAAAAGAAAAGAAAACAAAATAAACAAAATGACAATTCAAAAACTATCGATACTCCTAAAGAGCCTATAACATATGACATAATAACCTCATAAGAGGTTCAGACACCTAAAAATGATAAAAATAACGAAATTTCAATCAACAATATCATTTAAGTAAAGAGATAAGACTGAAGTGAAATTATTGTTGACAATGTATTTGCATTAGCAATAGCAATTAATATTGCAAAAGAAAGTCAAGTCATTGAACCTTAATCCGTTAATGAATATTGACAAAAAAAATGATTGGCCTAAATGGAAAGATGCAATTTAGGCAGAATTAAATTTATTAGAAAAATGCCAATTTTTTAGGTTCATTATTTTTACACCTGAAAATATTAAGCCGATAGGCTATAAATGAGTTTTTGTGCCTAAATCTAAAAAGAAAAATAAAATTATGATATACAAAGCACGATTTGCAGCATAAGGATTCTTCTAAAAACTTGGCATTAATAATATACTAGCCACTAAGTAGAACCTAGTTAGAATAAGTGTGTGAGTTGTATACATAGAAACCACATAAAAGATATTAGGAATGAAATTGAATAAGTGATTAAATTAGAAATTAAAATTTATTGAATTGATTAATATAATTAGATTAGATTACATTTAAAATTGCAATTAAGTAAAGATTAATGAGACAAGATATAAGTAGGCATGTGGAAATAAATAATAAGGACATAAATAATTTAGTTAAATGGAACTAAGTGATTAAATTGTATAGTTGTATTGATTAGTAAAAATTAGTTATAGTAATAATAAGTAAATAAAATAAATTATATATAAAAAAAGAAGAATAAGAAAAGAAAGGAAGCAAAAAAAATAAAACAAATAAAAAGAAAAAACAACAGAGAAGGTACGTGAAATTGAAAAAAAAAAAAGGAAAAAAGAAGGACGACAACATTTGGCTAAGTCGGTGGTGGCCCTTTGGCCCTATACATTGATGAGGTTCTACACATTTCCAACAACTTTATTGCATTTAATTTTTCTCCTTCCTCCTAAAGACAACCTCCATTCTTTCATTCTTTTCTTCAAGATTTGTACCAAATTCACTCCAAATTAATTTGTTCTTAGTAAGTAATCATCTCTTTTTGTTTATTCATTAGAATTAACTGGATTTGTATATAGGTAGTGATTTGCACTACGATTTTGATGACTATAAATTCTGATTTTGAAGAAGTTTTAAATATCAAACTTGTAGATTTATATCTTAAATTTATAGCTATAAATAATTTTGAAAGATTTGGTCTATAGAAAGAGATATATGTAATTGATTTAGTCTAGTTTTGAAAGAGTATCAATAGGATACCCTACCGTGATTGCTTGTTTTGATCATTTTAAGAGTCGAATTAATTGAAACTCAAAACATAAAAGTTGTAATTCTTTGTGTGTTCTAGGTTTTTACCAAATTTCATATAAATTCCTACTGTGTAGGCTGAGTTATAGTGAAATGAATTATTATTCCTTAATTGAGCTGCTTCTTTGTTCTAGTGCAACTCTAGCAAATTCATCCTCATTTTTTAATTATTTTAAAACCAAATCAATCCAAGTGAAAAACATAAAAATTTTAGACTTATATCTTAGCTAAAGTCCTGTGGAAGCCTTACTTTAAAAGGTGGTGTATTGTGTGAGTTATGACTATAAGAACGGACACTAGTCGGGTGGTTATCCTATGCTGAATCAGTTACATTATTGTTGTTAATTAAGGATATTAGAGACCAAATTGATAAAAGTGGTAAAAATGAAAAATGTTTCAAATTGTCCATTATAAGTACCTAAAAAGTTTCATCACAATATAATCCACATGTTACAAGATATAAATTCTTAAAATAAAGTGCCTTAAAACTGCCTATGGGCAAGAAATGGAGCAAAATTTACAATTGCATTGAAAATTGTATAATACTCCAAAAATTAAAATTAATATGTTAAATTTAATTAGAAATAAGAATCAAATAAATTAGACAAGTATAAAAAAAGTTATAGAAAGCACAATCTTAAAAAGTCACATTGCCATCTAGGAGAAACTTTAGTTATTTGTTTAAACCGTATTAAAAATAAGTATGCTAACAATGATGATATATGATAGTTGATTATGTTTATGAGTTATATAAGAAATAAAATAGTGTTAAGAGATAGAAACTTGAGTATTAAAGGCATTATGGTAGGAGAGCTATTACGGCACATGTTGTATTAGAAGATGATTGATTGAAGAGGTAAGTTTCTCAATTGTTAATCTAATGATGTGAATGACATGTAATGAAGGTATGGTATAATAATTGAACAATGATATTGAGTTTATGAGTTTAATCAGTATATATTAGGTTTTGAGTATGCCAATATCTTTCACATGATAATGTAAGAGGAAATATCATATGTATTAATGAGATGAACCTAAAAGTATTAAATGATGAACCTGGAGTCCTAAAATGATGAACCAACAAGTTCTATACAATGAACCTATAGAAGAGCGGGTTAAAAGAAAGTTGTATAATGATTATAACATAAGTACATGATGAAGATAAATGCTTAATGACGTGAATTTCCCATTTCTCTACATGTGGACTAGATTAAGATAGTAGTGTACCATTAAGGAGATTTTGGTATCGAACCAGCTATGACATCTTAATTAATAGCAACAATGTGATTGATCTAGAATAGGGTAATCACCTGACTAGTGTCCTTTCTTATAGTCATAACTCACATAATACACCACATTTTAAGGTAAGACTTCTACAAGACTTTAGCTAAGATACAGGTCTAAAACTTTTATATTTTGCACTTGAATTGATTTGGTCTAAAAATAATTAAAAAATAAAGATGAATTTGCTAGAGATGCATAAGAACAAAGAAGCAGCTCAATCAAGGAGCAGTAATGATTCATTTCACTATACCTTAACCTACACAATAGGAATTTATACAAAATTTGGTAAAAAATTAGAATACACATAGAGCTATAACTTTTATGTTTTGAATTTCCATTAATTCGACTTTTAAGATGATCAAAACAAGCAACCAAAGTAAGGTATCCTATTGATACTTTTTCAGGAACCAAACTCAATCAATCACATATATCTCTTTCTATAGACCCAATCTTGCAAAAGTAATTACATAGCCATAAATCTAAGACATAAATCAACATCAGAATTTATGTTTTAAACTTCTTCAAAATCAGAATTTATGTTTTAAACTTCTTCAAAATCAAAATTTATAGTTATCAAAATCATGGTGCAAATCTCTACCTATACACAAATTCTGTTAATTCTAATGAACACTTAAACAAAGAGAGATGCTTACTTACCAAGAACAAATTAATTTGGTATGAATTTGATGTAAATCTTGAGAGAAAGAATGAAAGAATGGAGGCTATCTTTAGAAAGAAGGAAAAGAATGAAATGAAGTTGTTAGAAATGTGTAGAACCTCATCAATTTATAGGGCCATAGTGGCCGCTATCGACCCGCTGTTGCCGTCCTTTTTTTTTCTCTTTTCAATTTTCTGTACCTTCTCTTTTTTTTTTAATTTTAATTTTTTTTGGTACCTTTCTTTTCTTTATATATATATATATATTATTTTATTTACTTATTAATACTATAACTAATTTTTACTAATCAATACAATTATAAAATTTAATCACTTAATTCCATTTAACTAAATTATTTATGCCCTTATTATTTATTTCCATATGGCTACTTATATCTTGTCTCATTAATCTTTACTTAATTGCAATTTTAAATGTAATGTAATCTAATTAAATTAATTATATTAATCAATTCAATAAATTTTAATTTATAATTTAATCACTTATTCAAAATTATTCCTAATGCATTTCATGTGGTTTTTATATATATCACTCACACACTTATTCTAACTGGGTTCTAATTAGCGGGCATTACAATTCTCTCTCCCTTAAAGATGTTTTGTCCTTGAAACATATTTGATAAATAGTTATTGAACATATAGGGGTATCAAACTTTCATTCTTCTTACTTTTCTGCGTAGGTTCTAATTATTTATTCTGATACCCGAGTTTAAGGGGTTTCTAACTTCAATTCGTACTATATATACTCTTTAACTATTCTATGCTGGCTTGGTGTACTCATACAAATATATAATAATATGTAAAACTTAGGTCAATGAACTCGTATGTTAGAGCCATAACAAGAAAACGTACCCTCAACATTGTTTGTCTCTATCTGATCTTCCCTAGACATCTCACTATAAACTTACAAGTTGATAAGAAATTGTTAGAATAAAATACAAGAAAATAGGAGAATTGTTAATTTAATATTCAAAAACCAGTAGAAAATGGAAAACCAATCTGAGGCCTGTGTAGCACACAGTTTCCTTAAGACAAATTCGCCTTCTACACGGGTATTTAGGATAACCGGCATTTGTCTCCTAGGATACAACAGATTCTAAGTAGTTGTTGAACATACAACACCTACTTACAGCGAACTTTTACTTGTTACAACCTCTATCACTTGAGAAGAAGAAGGAGAAGAACACTTCAAGAACAATCAAAGAATACTCTTTTTCAACTCTTCAAAATTCAAGCCTAAACCACCTATTTATACTAGATGGAGGAGACATGAGATTAATTGTGATTAATTTCCTTTAAAAATTGTCAATAATGCATTTGTAACTCTCAAATAATGGTGAAATTAATCTTTGAAACATCAGAAATTGACATTTCAAAAGGCATGAAGCTCAAAAGTCCATTCTGGAACAGAATCCACACGGGTGTGTGGATCTGCCTTGCTCTCCCTGCAGACACAACGACACGACTGTGTGGATCCACACGGGCGTATCAGTGGCCTAGCCGTGTGGATCCACACGGGAGTGTCGAATCCACATGATCGTGTGGATCCATACGGGCGTGACAGACTGCCAACAGTGTGGATCAACATGAGAGTGTTGCCAAATTTTTCCATAGATAAAAAAAATAAAATAATTTGAAAAAATTGGGCTTGTTCAGGACCACGAGATTTTGGACCGACATTCGTGTACGCAGGTCGCGCACCTATGCATTGGCCCATCCCGGCCCATGGATTTGCACCCCCCTGCGCCTGAGCGCGCTAGAGAGAGCCTTCCATTCTACTTTTCTTACCCATGTAAGAA
>CATIWF010063884.1:0-35716 GCA_949630135.1 Balakata baccata
TCAAATTTATATTTCCAATCCAATGATTCCCACAACTATTTTGTAGTCTTAATTCCACTATACACATTGTATAATGAATCATGTAGCCCATTCATGACATAATTCCTACACAAGAAGTCGGAATGATGCCAACTATTATAGATCATCCTTGTTTGGACATCTTGCTCATCCTCTTTAAGAGTAGGAGCATCCTTAACCAAGAATCATGCAAGATTCAAGGTAGTTAGGTAAAACTACATTTTCTACTCCCACCTCTTGAAATTCAATCCATTGAATTTTTCTGGCTTCTCTCCATGGTTCACAAGTACCATTGAATTTATTTGTTGTTTCAGTGAAATAGACAACATGATAGCTGCTACCAATGTTCAAGGTGGATCCCATTATGGTAATTTTTGAAATCCTTCCAACCATGGGGTAATTTTTCAAACATAGCAGCCACTTGAAAGGTTTCACTCAAGTTCATTCCCTCAGTATGAATATCATGAAGAATAACTTGAAGCTCTTGAACTTGACTTACCATAGTCTTGGAATCCACCATTTTATAATCTAGGAAACGTCCTATTATAAATTTCTTAGCACCGGCATCCTCAGATTTATATTTTCGGTCCAATAATTCCTACAACTATTTTGTAGTCTTAATTCCATTATACACATTGTATAATGAATCATGTAGCCCATTCATGACATAATTCCTACACAAGAAGTCGAAATGATACCAACTATTATAGGTCATCCTTGTTTGGACATTTTGCTCATCCTCTTTAAGAGTAGGAGCATCCTTAACCAAGAATCATGCAAGATTCAAGGTAGTTAGGTAAAACAACATTTTCTACTCCCACCTCTTGAAATTCAATCCATTGAATTTTTCTGGCTTCTCTCCATGGTTCGCAAGTACCATTGAATTTGTTTGTTGTTTCAATGAAACGGAGGACACAGCAGCTACTACCAATGTTCAAGATGGATCCCATTAAGATAATTTTTGAAATCCTTCCAGCCAGGGGGTAACTTTTCAAACATAGCAACCACTTGAAAGGTTTCACTTAAGTTCATTCCTTTAGCATGAATATCATGAAGAATAACTTGAAGCTCTTGAACTTGACTTACCATAGTCTTAGAATCCACCATTTTATAGTCTAGGAAATGTCCTACTATAAATTTCTTAGCACCGGTATCCTCAGATTTATATTTCCGGTCCAATAATTCCCATAACTATTTTGTAGTCTTAATTCCATTATACATATTGTATAATGAATCATGCGGCCCATTCATGACATAATTCCTACACAAAAAGTCGGAATGATGCCAACTATTATAGGTCATCCTTGTTTGGACATCTTGCTCATCCTCTTTAAGAATAAGAGCATCCTTAGCCAAGAATCATGCAAGATTCAAGGTAGTTAGGTAAAACAACATTTTCTACTCCCACCTCTCGAAATTCAATCCATTGAATTTTTCTGGTTTCTCTCCATGGTTCACAGGTACCATTATAGGCACAACTGGAGAGACAACCCGAGCAACAGAAACTGATGGCTGGGATCCAACTTGAACATTGGTAACAGCTACTGTGTTCTCCATTTCACTGAAACAATAAACAAATAATATTAATTACAATAATTAATAAATCCGAATAAATAATTAACAAACGAAATTTGTCTTAAAATTGATAGGAGAACAACAATAGGAGAAGTTGTTAATTCAATATTCAAAAAATAAGAGAAATGGAAAACGATCTGAGGCATATGTTCCACATAGTTTTCTTAAGACAAATTCGCCTCCTACTACCGATATTTAGGATAACTGGCATTTGTCTCTTAGGATACAACAGATTTCAAGTAGTTGTTGAACACACAACAACTATATACAACGAACTGAGTATTTGTCACACTCTCTATCACTTGAGTAGAAGAAGAAAAGGGAAGAAAAAGACTTTGCCAATAAGAATCAAACTCAACTCTCCAAAACCTCCTTTACAACACAAGCCAAAAGCTCATATTTATACTAAATGGAGGAGACATGGGATTAATTATGATTAATCTCTTTAAAGGCTGTCAATAATGTCTTTGTAACTCTTAAATAATGGTAAAATTAATCTTTGAAATATCATAAAATGAAATTCCAAAAGACAAGAAGTTCAAAAGACTAATCTGGAACACAATCCATATGGGACTGTGGATTAGCCATGCACATACTGCAGCACAACGACACGGGCGTATGGATCCATACGGGCGTGTCCACAGGACTATGTGGATCCACACGGGCATGACAGACTACTAGCCGTGTGGATCAGCACGGAGTGTTGCTTCAATTTCTAGAAAAAAAATGTAAAAATTGGACTTGGTCTGGACCAAGAGATTTTGGGCCGACATTAGTGTATGCAGGTCATGCACCCATGTATTAGCCTATCCCAGACCATGGATTTGCACCCCCGCTGTACCTGAGCATACAAGAGAGAGCCTTCTATGCTACTTTTCTTACCCATGTAAGAATGTATCTTAACCCCGCTGTGCCTGAGCATACAAGAGAGAGCCTTTTATGCTACTTTTCTTACCCATGTAAGAATGTATCTTAATATATAAACACAAGTCCAACTTCACATATTAGTGATGTGCGATAAAACTCCCACTTTCACTTTTTCTCTTTATATCTCCTTAGCAAGGAGCTTACTTTAGCTTCAATTTCTATTAACACATTCTCCATTTTGAGCATATGAATACATTAATTTATAGTCCTCATGTCAAGGAACACATATATGGGTCTTTCTCCCAAAACCAAGTTGTAGGATCCACCCGAATTATCCTCTCAAAATGACCCATAATCACAATTTTTCTAACAGATCATCCCACGATTTTAAGAATAGAATGGAAAAATAAAAAAGTTAAGACAAATCTTTTAGAATTGAGTTCACCAAGTACGCAAATCAAGCAAAAAGACCAAAAGTTTTAGTTATCTTTGATGAAACTCATTTGTTAGTCCAAGATGTATGATCACAAAATTTTCTTTTGATGCTCTCAATTGTTCTTAACTAGAAAGAGAAACATCAAAGAAAGACTAGAATGCTTGATTTCACATAACTATGTTTTTTTTTAATTTCGATTTCTTCTTCTGGAAGAGTTAATCACATTTTGAATTATGGACATAGTTCATTTTCCTAACCATCACCATTAATCCAAGAGTCAATCTTCTCTTCCATTAACCATAATAATTACTTTAATATATTGCTATGGTTAAGTTAATTAACAACTTAATTAAATTAAATTATGATAATTTTAATTAACACTTAATTAAAATTATATAGAAGAAATAATTAAAATTATTCAATATTAATTTTAATTCAAATAATATAAGTGATCATTTTTAATTTAATTCTCACATCATAAATTTTAACTAGCCAAATTATTTAATTAGGTGTGACTGATAAGGTTAATAATTTTATCAAAATGGAAATATAATATTAACTCTTTAATATTATGTTGGACATCATCTCCGAATTCCTCATATACCTAGACACATTAAGTATCTTTTCAAAATTCTCCTTTTAATTACCAATAAAATCTAGAATATTAATTTGACCTCTAGATCATAATATTAAATAATCTCGTTATAATTCCGATATGGATTAGGGTCACAGTGCGTCAAAACCCTACTGATCAATATACTAATTAGTGATAATTTGCGTTCTGATTAAAATAAGACTTACCATTATTAGTCTAACTAATAATATCGATTTCACATCAAATAAGTCATATTTCTCATAGCTAGGAATATATTTTATCATAACCAAAATATCATCTCCATTAAAAACTTGCCTTGGTGCTTCAAGATAACGAGTTCTACTATTAATAATCTTATGTCTCACTATATGACTAAGTGTGGTAACAACGAGTTAGTACAAGCCAAGAGCACCTCCATAGCCACCCAAGAAAGAACAATCTTAACACCTCAAGTCAAAGGACTTAGAGTCATAAAAGACTCATATATTATGACCATGATAATAACTGTTGATATCAAGCACTACTTGTGCAATTATTATCAGGCATCACTGCTTGGTACTCTTAACTCTTTCAGAACCTACTAGTTTATCCAGATATCATTATATCATGTAGAATGAGATTTCTCCTCAAAATAAACCATGTGATAACCTAGAGGTTCAATGAATACCCAATTCATTGCCCTTTTCCAGTTATGAACATTTTTAAAATTACCTTTTACTAAAGATATTTATCTCATTATTATCAACAACTAGATAATAATTCTCTGTGGATAATTAAAATGTTGTATATTTCATAGTATGATATGACTACTATATTCATACTTTAATTAACAACTTGAATATTTTATTTATTATGAATGTGAAATATACATGTGTTCATTGTGTTATGTTGTTTAATATATATATATATATATATATAAATGAAAGCACTAAAGCATATACACCACTGATAACAAACTCTCACTTGCACTATTGTCATTCACTATAGTATCTACGGCCTATCTTCTGAACATGGTGGTCTCACTGTGCTTGTGTCATAGGCTTTGTGAATGGGTTAACTGCATTATCAGATTATGGAACTTTCTATACCGAGATATCACCTCACCCAACTATCTCTCTAATTAAATAATAATGCCAAAGCACATGTTTAAAATTCTTGTAAGACCTTAATTCCTTAGACTGTGTTATTACCCCATAGTTGTCACAATACAAAGGAATGAGACTATGAATTAATGGAACCACATCTAAATCCATTAGAAAATTCTTCAACCACGAGGCTTATTTGGCAGCATCTGAGGCTGCTAAGTATTTAGCCTCTATCGTAGAATCAACAATTGTCTTTTGCTTGAAACTTTTCCATGCTACTACTGCACTATTCATAGTGAACATATGCCTTGACGTAGACTTCAATTCATCCTTATCTGATTGAAAATCAGAATCTGTGTATCCAACCATACTCATATCATCTCCTCTATAAACCAAGAACAAATCTTTAATCCTTCTCAAATACTTAAAGATTGTCTTGACTGCTGTCCAGTGCCCTTCACCTGGATCAGACTGATACATGCTAGTCAAGCTAACAGCAAAGGCTATGTCAGTCTAGTATACAACATAGCATACATTAGACTATTTGTGGCTGAAGCATACAGTATGCCAGCCATTCGTGCTCTCTCTTCAGGAGTTTTGGGACTCATCTCCTTAGAAAGATGCAGTTCATGCCTTATAGGTATTAATCCTCTTTTGAAATTTTCCATCCCAAATCTTTTTAGGATCTTTTCCAAATAGAGGGCTTGGGACAACCCTAACATTCTCTTAGGTCTATCTCTATACAACTTAATACCAAGAATGTAGGTTGTTTATCCCAAATCTTTCATGGAGAATGTGGATGATAACCAGACCTTTATGTTAGCTAGAAAACCAACATCATTACCTATGATTAGAATATCATTAAAATTCAAGACTAAGAAAGTAATCTTGCTCCCACTAACTTTTAAATATACACAAGCCTCATTAGGATTTTGAATAAAGCCATGACTTTTTATGGCTTCATCAAAATGTTTGTTCCAACTCCTTGAAGCTTACTTAAGACCATAAATGGATCTCTTAAGCTTGCACACTTTGGAACTATCTTCAGAATCAAATCCTTTAGGTTGTTCTATATAAATCTCTTCTTCAAGAAATCTATTGAGAAAGGCAATTTTGACATCCATCTGTCATATCTCATAATCATAGTGTGTTGCAATGGCTAAAAGTATTCAAATACATTTAAGCATGGCTACAGGAGAGAATGTCTCTTCATATCAATCCCTTCCCGTTGGCAATAACCTTTCGCTACAAGCCTAGATTTATAAGTATCAACATTTTCTTCAAAATCTAGTTTACGTTTATAAACTCATTTACAACCTATTAGAACTATTCCTTCATGTGGGTCTATAAGTTCCCAAACTTGATTATGGTATATGAAATTTATCTTAGTATGCATTGCTTTTTGTCGCTTAAGAGCATCAGTATCAAACATTACCTCCTTATAAGTGACAGGATCTTCTAGTAGATCATTACTGATAAATATGAACAACTCTTGGTCACGTTCAACAGTAAATCCATACCATCTAGGAAGGTGTGTAGCTCTTTCAGACCTTCTAGGAGCTGAAATGATATCCTTTGTCATGTTAGGCTCAATTGACTTATCAATCTCTATTTGTTCAGCAACTTGGATTAGTTTTTCAGATGACTCTTCATCCAAAATAATATGTTTGCCTTTGCCTCCTTTAAGAAATTCCTTCTCAAGAAAGATAACATCTCTACTCATAACAACAATTTGTTTACCACGTAGATAGAAATAATATCCTAAATTATTTCTTGCAGCAGCATATCTAACAAATCGGCCTTTAGTAGACTGTTTCTCTACTTATTTGTGGGGTGAATTTCATCGATAATATCTTAATTATGTAAATTATAACAATTCAGTACCTCGAAGATTATTTGTAATATAAAATTACCTCAGCTTTTATTTTATAACTTAAATAATCTTTGAAAAACTGAATTGTTATAATTTGCATAGTTGAGGTACCGTTGGTGAAATTCACTCCTTATCTGTGTTTTGCCTTTTAATATATGCGGGACAACCTTATATCTTAAAATGAGATAATATAGGAGTTTTAACAGTTCATATTTCATATAGAGTGGTATTTACAGACTTAGAAGGAATTCTGTTAAGAATGTATAACGTTGTTTCCAAAGCATATCCCCAAAAGGAGATAAGCAAGTCATTATAACTCATTATATTTCGTACCATGTCTAACAGTGTACAATTTCTAATTTCACTCACACCGTTTAGTTGATGTATACTAGGTGGAGTAAATTGTATGACAATTATATTTTCTTTAATGTAATCATTAAATTCAGTACTTGAATATTCACCATCTCGATCCGATCGAAGTGGTTTAATATTATTTCCTAATTTATTTTATACTTCGGCTTTATACTCATTGAACTTTTCAAAGACTTCATATTTGTATTTCAATAAATACAAATAGCCATATCTAGATTTATTGTCTATAAAGGTAATGAAGAATCAATAACCTCCTTGGGCCATTTTCTTAAATGGTCCACAAACTTGAGTATGAATTAATTCAAGAAGGTTCTCAACACGTACCATTTGACCAGTAAATGAAGCTCTAGTTATTTTCCCTTGCAGACATGACTCACAAATAGAATCATTAGACTGAGAATCTAAACATTTTAAAATTCCCATATCTACCAATTTGTGGATCCTTGCATTATAAATATGACCAAGTCTTAAGTGTCATACTCGTGTCATACTTGAATCATCATACTTAGTTTGATTAGAATTGTCATTTATGTTGCTCAATAATAACTCTTTATTATTTATCTTATCAAGTTTATCATAATATAAATAATATAAGTCATGATGTTTAGTTTCAATGCCAATAAGATTATTATTATAATAAATATAACATATATCTTTGCAAAACAAGAATTTATAATTGTTGTTTGTCAAAGCATATATAGAAATAATGTTCTTATAGGCATTAGGAATATACAAAACATTTGATAATAAGATTACATAATGATTTAACAAAATAGAGATATCTCCCACTTGTTCAACTGCAACTTTTACTTCATTACCAAAAGTGAGTTTTATCTCCCCATCATATAATAACTTTCTATACTTTAGATCCTACACAAAAGAAGAAATATAAGTAATTGTTCTTGTGTTTAAGACCCAAGCATATGATGAGTTAAAAGAACAATCATAATTTAAATCAATATTTAAATTCAAATGATGAGAAATACCAGAACGACCTGCAATCCCTTTGCCCCTAGTCTTCTCTAGACTATATAGATAAACAGGGCAATTTCTCTTCCAATGACCATCCTTCTGATAGTGGAAGCATATTCCTTTGTCAGCCTTTGTTTTAAGCTAGCGTGAAGCTAGAGATTTGGCCTTCTCCTTACCCTTTTTAGGATGCAAAGAAGAGGGAGTGAAACTTTTTCTCTTAGTGGTCTTTTTCTTTTTCCTTTTCTTTAGGTGAGAAGAAAGAGCTGCCACCAATACTTCTGCCTCTTTCTTTTGGGGATTAACCATAGTATTTTGATGATAAACCAAATTTTGTTGTACTCTTACAAAGTGCATTCCACTTTGTTCAAATGAAAGTTAGAAATGAAACCTCCATAAGAACATGGAAGATCTTCAAGGCAATAAATAAGTCTTATCATCTCACCAACATGTTCACCAACATCCTAGCTTTCCTTTATTTTCATTTAAAGTGGTTTATTGGAATAATTAAAACGGGTAGTTCTACTAGTCTCGCCATAACTTTTCTTCACTAGCTCCAAAATATCATCACAAGTTTCTATTTTTTCATATTGCTCTTGTAACTTATTTTCCATAGAAGCAAGTACTTAGCACTTTGCTTAGGTGTTCTTATCAATCCAATCCATGTAATGTTGTTTTTAAGCCTCACTTGCATTAGTAGTAGATGCTATAGATTTTAGCTTACTAGCAACATCCCACAAGCGTTACTGGAGAAGCACCAGCTTAAAATTCTTTAATCAATCCATATAATTAGGCCCGATGAGCCTATTACAGTCTAAAATCGATTGGAGTGGTGATGGTGTAGCTATATTATTAAAGAAAAATAATTGCATAAAAAATAAAATATATCAGTTTAATTATATATTAATGGTCAAATCAATTAACCAAAACGATTTGGACATATAATCATAATGGTTTTTCAAACTAATTTGGTCATCCTACACTTCCCTCTTAGGACACGAAAGTTCCGTTGGGATGAACTTCTAATGGATAAATTGGGTCTCAATAATACTCTAATTAATACTCATAAGCTTCCGATAGTGGCATTCTTAGAATGTTAACATATTAATGAGATGACAACTCGTTATCAAATATAATAATTGTAAAACCAATTTATTTCCTTTTTAATCGTCTCATAATATACTAACTCACAGCTTCACAAAATGATATTTTTGGACTAACATATTAGATGAATCATACCCACAAGATCAATAGAACAAATGGACTCAATTTAGTGCACTCAGCTTCACAAAGTGGCATTCTTGAAACACTACATGCCCATTCATTATACAAATCAAATATATTATTTGACCTTATCATTAATATACAGCAACTTGCATATCAATGCTCCATGGAGAACCCCAATGTATACATCTTACATCTTTATCGGATTCATTATATTTGATAAGATTACTTTGTTTTTTATCCTAATTTTAAGGTTACTTTTCACATTAACTAAACTAAAAATCTACTAGTATCCATAAAGTAAGAAATTTATCTTTGATTTATTACATAATCCAATTATAAGGTTGATGTTTGCACATTAGTTTTTTTTATGTCATATCTCATATGATCACAAAAAGTAATCACATCTATACTCATATGGTTATAGATCTATAAACATACATATGATATTAAATTGAATAAAATGCATGATATCCTTCTTTAGCATGCACTTATGTTTCATAAATAAATGTCAACTCATTATATAATTATATTATATCATATTTAAATTAAATTAATTTTGGAATCAATATATCTATATATATTTTGTGAGTGTACTTTTAAACTCATCATCATATCCAAAAATGGATTTTATATATATAAAGATTTAATTTTTGCAACAACTTGGAAAAATCAATCATAAAAAAAATTGTATATAATTTAAAAATTATTTAAATTATTATATTTTTTTAATCCAAAATTAGCATTTGAAGCTCATATTATTCAATCATTTACCACACATAATCACATCACATACAATAAAAGAAATTAATCATGTAATTTACAATCCTATTGCAATTGCTAGAAAAATTTCCGCCCAAAAATAGAAAATACAAAGTAGACTCCATCTTCATAAATCTTTCTTATTCATCCACCTTAAACTTTTGGGCATCCATGCTCCAAAGGAAAAGAGAAAATTACACCAAATGACTTTTTTCAAAAATAAATTACCATTTTACTGTCATTTTATTTGTTGAACCAAAAGTCCGTTCTAAATTTACTCTTTTCTATTATACCGTTCAAATTCAAATTAATGAAACTATCCCGAATCCCGTGAAACCCGTTTCCCGAATCTTATGGAATTCTTTCATTCTTTAAAAAAGTTCCCATCTATATATGTGTTTAAACATTACAAACAAATCTTGAATCTACTGCAAGGGATTCTTTCATTGGTGGGGATATTTGGCCGTTGCCTCTTTCCACCGCAATTTGTGGCTACTGCAGATATTAACTAGTATGTGATACAAACCCTAAATCTATTATCTTCATGCGGTAAATGAAGGTTAAACCTATGTCTTGCATCTTCCCTTAATTCCATAAATGAAGCATATTTTTATGATTTTTGGGACATCAGTTGTAATAGTTATGTGGCCATGACTGTTACTTTCCCTCTATGGGTATAAAGACTTTAATTTGCTAGTCCCTTAGTATACCTCTTTCGTTTGACATATCCAAAAAATCTATTGAAGAATCTGTGTGAATTATGTGATTTTAAGTTGATTTTCCAATAATCATCATCATTGTGGTTTAATCTGATGCTTCCAGAAGGCATGTGGTTTTTGCTATCTTTATTGGTTATATTTACCTGTTTTGGTATTTTCGATAAAAATATCCTCAAAATTAAGGTTATATACATTAGTTTGGCTCCCTAAGTCACCACTTTTTTCGTCCTTCCCTATCTTAGAAAAAAATATGGAATTCCCCCGATATCCTCTGCTTTCTTTACGGAACTCGTTAGAACATTTGTTTCCTAAATAATTTGTACTTTTAGGTTCACATGATTATTTAAGTATTTTCATTTTCTTACTGTATTATGCAATCAAAATATATAGATATTAGGATAATGACTATGCAATTTTGATAGTATTAAAATGAAGTTTAATATTTTACTCTCTTCCAATCCATTGAACAGATGATGGATAAGAAGAGAAGTGCGTCAAAATCTCCTGTGAAAGCAGTTCGTGCTTCGCGAAGTGCACCCAATAATAGTGATAAAGTTAAAAGGTATAAGAATGAAAAAATTAAAATTTGTGCATAATTTATTATGGCATAATACTCATATAACATGCATATAATATATATATATAACATGTTTGCTGTGGCGGAACCAAATTGATGTGTGATATATGCGAGAATTAGTATCATATACCGTAAAAATAACCGAATATAAACTTCTTATACCATAAAACACAAAATCTGATATTTCGACTTAACATTTTTAATTTAATAACAACACATTTTTTTTGTTTTATTTCAATCCTACTCCACTAATAATATAATGTTATATATATTAAAAAGATGTTATTACTTAATATTGATTCAAGAAATTATTAAATCACATATTTATGTTCATTTTTCATTAAAAATGGCCATATACAATAGTATAATCATTAAATGTGGAGGTAGGAAAATGTTTATAATCATGTTATTTAACGATTTACTATTCATATTGCAGTATATTAAAGTTAAAAATTAAAATTTGTGTAGAATTTATTATTGCATAATACTCATATAACATGCTTGCTGTGGCAGAACCAAATTGATATGTGATATATGCAGGAATTAGTATCATATACCGTAAAGATAACCGAATATAAACTTCTTATACCATAAAACACAAAATATAATATTTCAACTTAACATTTTTAATTTAATAACACATTTTTTTGTTTTATTTCAGTCCTACTCCACTAATAATATAATGTTATATATATTAAAAAGATGTTATTACTTAATATTGATTCAAGAAATTATTAAATCACATATTTATGTTCATTTTTCATTAAAAATGGCCATATACAATAGTATAATTATTAAATGTAGAGGTAGGAAAATTTTCTAATCATGTTATTTGACGATTTACTATTCATATTGCAGTATATGTTTCTATTCATGTCAGGTATATAAAACTAAAAAAAAATGCATAAGATATTACCTTTAAATTTTTTGTTCTTGAGTTATTGTTAATTTTCTTGTATTTGGGTTTGAGTATCAAAAATTTGGTAGAATTTGAAGCTTTAATGTTGATGAAGTAATGCATTCATTAAATCTCTGCAATTTTTAACGTTAAATTTAGTTTTGGTATGTTTAATTTATTTATTTTTATAATCGTTTCCTTGATTTAAGGAATCTAATGTAATCTAAATTTTAAAATAAGTACATGCTACTCCTTATCCAAAAAGAGGAGATATTTAGAGAAAGAAATTTTATTTTGATGGAGATATTGGTGCATCTTTTGTTTTGAGGGGATTTCAATAATTATGTAATCTTATATTGTTATTTGTGTAAAAATCTCAAAAGGAAAAAGATTACAATATATTATCTTGGCATATCAAGTACTTCAATATTATAGTAAAAATAAAATATAGATATATTAATATTACAAGCTAATATATAAAAATAATATAATATATTACACATTTGAAAACCCAAAACAAAATGAAAAAAAAAATCATGTAACATAAAAATGCAATATAACATATAGATCAAATCTAAAAGAACAATAAGAACATCATTTATAACCAAACCAAGCCTCCTAATATAAAATGAATCATTTTGCTAAAAAAAAAATCGTGGAAAGGCTCTAAAACCAATTGTTGGAAGTAATTTTAGATTAAGAAGAATTTTAGGTTTTGGTCAAAAGTATAGATTTTAAAAAATTTTCTTTAACCGAAATATGCAAACATATTTTGCATGACATACAAATACATTTTGTATGTTAATCTTAAATATTTATCCATAACTTTTATAAATCATATTTTGTAATATTTATGAATAATAACCATTTGTCAAGATTATCTCATGATTTTAAGAACAAAATAGAAAAATAAAAACCATTTGTCAAGATTATCTCATGATTTTAAGAACAAAATAGAAAAATAAAAATATTAAGACAAATTTTTTAGAACCGAGTTAACCAAGTATTCAAACCAAGCAAAAAAACTAAAAATTTTTAATTATATTTGATGAAACTCATTTACTAGTTCAATATGTATGATCACAAAATTTTCTTTTGATACTCTCAATTGTTCTCAACTAGAAAGAGAAACATCAAAGAAAGACTAGAATTTGATTTCACAAAACTATACTTTTTTTTTTTTAATTTCGATTTCTTCTTCTGGCAGAGTTAATGGCATTTTGAATTATGGACATACCTCATTTTTCTAACCATCACCATTAATTAAAGAGTCAATTTTCCCTTCTATTAACCATAATAATTAATTTAATATATCACTATAGTTAATTTAATTAACAACTTAATTAAATTATGATAATTTTAATTAACACTCTAATTAAAATTATATATAAAAAAATAATTAAAATTAATCAATATTAATTTTAACTCAAATAATATAAGAAATCATTTTTAATTTAATTCTCAATTAAATTAATCATCACATCATAAATTTTAACAAGCAAAATTATTTAATTTGAATGTGACTTACAAGGTCAATTTTATCGAAATAGAAATATAATATTAACTCTTTAATATTATATCGGACATCATTTCTGAATCCTCGTATACCTAAACACTTTAAGTATCCTTCCGGAATTATCTTTTTAATAACCGATAAAATCTAGAATATTAATTTGAATTATAAATCATAATATTAAATCCTCTCATTATAATCCTGATATTGATTAGGATCACAGTGTGTTAAAATCATATTAGTCAATATACTAACACTATTCTAATTAAAATAAACTAATCGTTATTATTCTAACTAATAATATTGATCTCGCATCGAATAAATCATATTTCTCTTGATCAGAAATATATTTTATCATAACCAAAACATCAACTTTATTAGGATCTTGCATGGGTGTTTCAGGATGACGAATCATACTATTGATTATCTCATGTCTCATTATATGATTAACTGTAGTGACAAATAAATAGCTTAGCACAAGACAAGCACATTCACAGCCATCCATGAAAGAACAGTTTTAACACCTAAATAATAAATTAAAAGATTGCATATTTCATAGTATGATATAACTACTACGTTCATAGTTTAATCAACAATTTGAATATTTTATTTATTATGAATGTAAAATATACATGTGTCTATTGTAGTATATTATTTAATATATATAAAAAAAAATGTATGCACTAGATCATACACACCTATGATAACAAAGATAACAAAGAGAAATACACTCAATTGCTAATTACCTTCCTTTACACCCTCCTAATAATAGTAAACAACTTCATACACATAATCATGCTATACTAGAGGGGCATAATTGAACAAGTGTAACAGAAAGTTAATTGTACAAGAGAGAGACTTGGCATAATTCAGCCTTAGGCCTGCGGAAGAAAAAAAATTCATACTCAATAACCTAACCCATAAAACGAATTTCGGATAAATTATGATACATTAGCTCTTTCTATGATATTAGCTAAAAACATACACAGGGAACTTGTGCCAGATCGTATGCAGAAGTTAAATACGGCAAGTGTAACATCAGGATCTCTCATCAATCATTCCACAACATAATTTGGAGCTACTGCTAATATCCTGTTATCTCTAGATAATGCCTGCCTCGCACCTTCCCCAATTGCTTCTTGTTGCCTGCCATCATCTACAACTATCAAGTAACCTTCCCTGCGAATCAGACTCTGCAGAACAAAAGGCATGTGTTACATCCATCAAGTTCAGCAATTCCAAATTATTATCAGGAATAGATATTTTTATAGACTTCCTTGTCTTACCTCTATAATAGCTTTGATTCTAATAGCTTCGTCCTTTGCTTCCTGCACAGAACTGTAGCTATTTTTCTGATTCTGCTGTTCTATATACCATCTGATCAACTCCACCTGCCTCAGTCCAGCCAGCCCACTCCCTGAAAATGATCAAATTTATAGGATATGCTTATTGATAACAAAACTTAGTGATATATTAATCATGGAACATGCAAAATACATAACAGTATGACCCAGTGCCAGGTGGTTCTGTTCTGCATCCAGGGTCAAAAATCCATTTGCTCTGTATAATTATTATAAATGAACCATGCTGTTGTCACGAAATAACTGAGGTTGACAGCAAAATCAAGCACTCCTAAATCATGAATATTAGTTACAATAAAAAGAATTTCACTTACCATCTCGCAATACAGCTTCTTCATGCTGCCTAAGACGCATGACCAGGGCTTGAGTAATCCTCTGAAAGTATTCTTCACTTATCACGAGTTTTTTTCCCTGTTGGCTTGCTTCACCTGCTGGAAAATCACCTCCATGTAAGTGAAAATGACCAAACAGGCAAAGCATCAGCAACATAGGCTGTAAGAATCCCACCTGTATTTCCAGATGCTGGGGTAGAGTCGGTGTTATTAGGTTGAGCATCATCTTGATCAACACCATCATTTCCGTCATCACCAGCATCACTATCATCGTGATTTGCTTCTTGAAATTCAGATAGATCAATCTCACTAGACTCCACACTGCACTACCAAACAGAATCGTATTAGAATCATCCAAAGCTTTACATATACGTATAAAATACAAATGTGAATACATGTGTCTGTGTAATAGGATGGAATTTTCTTGCCTGATAATAGATGTTTTCAGTAATCTCACTGCTAAACGAACATGGCGTGGTTGTACCTGTAGAAAAGTGTTCTCTTAAGTATTAAGCTATCTGCATGGGTCAACTAAGATCAGGTATATATGCTCAAATCAGAAGACCTGATTTTCCAAATGACTTCGAGCAATGGCTTCAGACAGTCTGATCAATGCCTCAAGCTGTCTAACTGTCATGCGATAAGCTACTCTACTACCAGGAGTTGTATCACCTTTCCGTAGAGCAACATAAGAGACCACTAGCAGTTTTCTTGCTTCAGAATTAAGCTGCATTACTTAGCTAAAATAAGTATAGGAACAGGGACAGAAAATCTTCTGCCAAAAAAAATTACATGAAAAGTTGAAGATCTCGACCTTTGGTTTCAAAGTTTTTGCATATGCAATGTATCGCTTTAGTTGAGCAGTTGTGAAAGCGGGAGCAAGTGCATCTTCATGCTTCTGATGAACTCTTACAATGTGATGTGCAATATGGTAATCGACTTGATCATCAGGGTCATCAATCATTACATACACCAGATCAAACCTTGAAAGAATTGCAGGAGGAAGAGCCACATTATACTGGAAAAGAATGCATCAAAGTGGTTAGTCAGAGTAAATGAAGCAAAATAGAAAATACTGAAAGTTTACAATTAAATAGAAACTACTACAGTGACAAGAAAAATGCAATTCCTTAATTAACCAGCCACAAGGCTTTTGAAATCAAGTAAATGAACATCCTTGCCTTAAGTGGTTTAGACTTATCATAGCGTCCTCCTGCTGGATTAGCAGCTGCTAAGATTGCTGTCCGAGCATTAAGGGTTGCCTGTATCCCTGCCTTTGTGATGCTTATTGTCTGCTGTTCCATGGCTTCATGAATTGCAACCTTCACATTCATCAATATTGATATCAGAAATCACCATTCCACCTCCAATTTAGACTCCACTAAAAAATTACCTGGTCTTTCATATCCATCTTGTCAAATTCATCAATGCAACAAATGCCATTGTCAGCAAGCATCAAGGCACCAGCCTGCAGAGACCAAAAGATAAATATAAATAACAAAAGAGTTAACTCATCATGTCACAGAAAATGGAAGCACAGGTTGACACAATACAGGCTATATAACATATGTTAGCAAAAAGATTCATGGGAAACATATTTTGTTCTATAGGTTCATTTTTTTCGTACTTCGATTAGGTTTTTAGTTAAGTATCTGTTGGAGAATGTGACTTCTGCTAGAATTATTAAATTTTCAGTTTGCTTCTTATTTTTGATATGTTGCTGTCAAAGCTACTTTTTGCAGAAAACTTTAAGTTATTTAAGTTAAAGTATGGTTGTAAGTACGGTATCCATGTGCTCTTGTACTAGTTTACTTGTAGTCTTTAACTTGCAACCGTTTGTAACTCTACATATGGAAGTAAAGTGTAGAAAGATGTATGGATTTCCATCATCAATTTCTATTTTCTTGTTCTCTGCCCTTTGCTGCTATTTTTTCTACTTGAATTTTTTCTCCTATCATCCCTCAAAACCCAACAGTGTCCATATTAACATCTTTTGCTCTTATTGTCTGACAATGGAATTTATGACACATTAAACAGCTTTAATGCTTCACATTCTTTAAGCTAATCTTCTAAGATACCACCTATTACACTGCTTGTGGTATCATGACAAAGCCTGGAACTTACTTACTTGCCTGTTATAAGGCATAACCATGCCATTTGTAATCCATAGCATATAGCATTCTCAAAAATTAATGCTAGGAATCCTATTTCATATCAAAGTACGAATTTCTCTTTTGGCTGTTCTAATAATTTGAACAAAAATCGCCTCAAGTCACCGTTGTGTTTTAAAAAATAAGATAATGATAAGTGGTGTTGGAGAATGTCCCAAGTATAGTGCAATAGCTGTTGGAACTAAATAAGGTTCAACAATTCCAAGAGGACATAGAAGAACAAATAAACTGAAAGCTACCTCAATACAAAATTCTCCAGTTTCAGGCTCTTTGGCAACTGTTGCAGTCAATCCAGCAGCAGAAGTGGACTTCCCAGATGTGTAGACAGATCTAGGGACAATACCTGAAGTGTATCTGTGAAAAGCAGGCCCGGATAAACGAGTAAATTGTCATGCACAAACTAAAACTGAAAAACAACAAAGAAAAATGATGTATAGTATACTTGAGAAACTGAGACTTTGCACAGCTGGGATCTCCAACTATACAAACATTGATGTCGCCTCTAAGGTTAATGCCCTCATGAGTGAACTTGTGGAGGCCACCCAAGAGCATAAGAAGGATTGCCCGCTTGATATCCTGGTGACCAAAAACAGTCGGACATATGCTATCAACCAACTTGTTGAAGAAATCAGGAGTGTTTCTCATTCTCTGAATTTCATTTATCTCCTCTGCCTGCCATATTAAATAAATAAGCTTTACTGTGGGAATTCATTTTTAAGTTAAATGAATTTAACATTATAGGAATTACCAGCTATTTGTAACATTCAAAAAGGACATACTAAAAAAAACAGGACATGGTGAACGTACAGTGAACTGCTCATTGTCATCTACATCATCCTTCTTTCTATTCCTGATGTCAGTATCCCTCCTACCATCACAAACCTAAACAAAAGAATATGATAATTATGGAAGATATCATCACTGCAGCAGCATCAGAGTTGCCCTAGAGGCCAGCCATAAACCAACCTGCACTGAATTGGCAATAAATGCAAGGCGATAGGACAAGTCTCTCACTCCCAATGCTCGCAGACCCCTCACACCTTCTTGTCCAACAGCAGAATTCTTGCGCTGTGGAGCTTCTCGACGGCATTCTGCTCTCTCTCCTGGGGACGTCAATGCCAATATGTCTGGTATTACTACAACAGTACCTGTAAAAATGACCCTGGGCACACAATGATTGAAGCAACATCAGGAGCGAAATCCAATAATCACTAAAAGAACAAAAACATAACTGAGAAACAGATTGTTCGACTCAAAGTGGATCAAGGGAAAAATATTTTTACGTGTCACCAGCTCTAGCCTGTTCCACAATATCATGGCGTAGAATAACATCCAAAGATCTGGGAAGCGAGCCAGCAGGAATCTCTTTGGAGGTCTCCTGCATTCTGACCCTCTGCCAATCGGCAAATTTGCTCTCTTGTCTAAGCAATGCCCACTTTATTCTGTTATTGCATGTTGGATTCACACAAATAATAGGCTGCAAATGCACAATTAAAGTGGCACATAAATAACTAGGAAATCAATAAACTTAGAATGATGATACCATGTATTTATGTAGAAATCGACCTCAGTGTATTTGAACTGCTGTTCAACGTTCTTGATAACACCACCGCATTCCAGGCATCTGAAAGTTCCTTGCAGAAGCTCTGGCCTTACCTCACTTGTGCGAGTGACAACTCCTGTCACCGATACGAGTCTGCCAATTTCTGCTGTCGTCAGCTCTCTTAACCTGCAAATGGTTATCTCCAATAAATCACAGATATTTGACAAGAATTTGCATGAGTTGAATCAAAATCCATTTACACGCTTGGGTGCTAACTATTTGAAGCTTGTTGCTTGTGCAACGGCATTACCACTTGTTAAACTTTGAGAACAATAAACAACCGGGAACAAAGAAGAAAGTATTAGGACAGGAAATAAATTTAAACATCAAGAAAATAATTTCAGAGTTAATTTCTTTGAATATTGGGACAGAGCGAATGATAGGTTGGGTACCGCTTAGTGAAGGGAATATTGAAGAAGGCTACATTGATATCCTTATTAGGGTTGTCATCGGATATGAATGTGGGCTTCAGCTCCATCACAAATCTCTTGCAGGCGTTCTTCAAGTATGGCTCAAACCTGAAATTAAAGTGAAAATGAAATCAACTAAGTGATTAGGGTTTTGGAAAGATAGAAATTGAGGGCGAACTAGAATGTATACCTCAAATACTCATCGGCAATGGCTTTCTGGAGCAGATCATTGTAACGCATGACGTGAGAGAAATCGATGAACATAGTAGAAGATTCACTGGCTCTCATTGCCTCAATTTCAGCCTCGTAATAGGCCTCTCCCATATTAATTTGCCCATCCAATCTAAAGCTGATCAAAACATCAAAAGAAAAAGATCGAACCGTTCATTTATATTTCAAAAATCACATCAAATTCAAGAGATAAACAGATTTATGAAGGAAGAATAAAAATATTATTAGAAAAAAAAAAACAAATAACCTCTTCAGAAACTCGAGGAAAACGTTCTCCACCCTCTCTGCCTTTACATCTGCGCAGTATCCACCAAATGCATCCATTTAGATTTCTTGTTTTCCTTCTTTTTCTTGAAAATCAGTTTAGCTGTGAAGAGATGGAAACGTAATAGTTGTTCTGTGGAGAGCGAATCGGCTGCTTCGGATGGTCTTTTATGGCGGGAAAATGAGCAACGGGTTCCCGCCAAATTGCGCGTAATGTGGAATGGGCCGAATTGTTATATTATGTAATATGAATGCACAGTACTCTAAATATCCATATATGCATATATTTAATAACTATGGATACAGGATTATTTCGGTATAATTAAAATCTAAAACAATTCAATATAATTAGTAAAATTTTCAGTCTAAATATTTCTAAAAAAAATTAAATCAATTAAAATTAACGGTTCAATTGAGTTCAATTATAGTAAAAAACTTAACAATATAATTAAGTTTTAAATCTTTTTTTCAATTTTTCAATTCAATTTGTAAAAATCCAAAATTCATATACACCCGTACATTTAATAACCAAGATATAATATTTTATTCTCAGATATCTTCCATTTTTTTTCTATGCGATGAAAGGCGATGATTTTGTGTTTCCTGATTAAATAGCATGTCACTCTTGTGCAAAAGTTTTTCTTTTTTTTTTTTTAATTATATTGCCATTTGAAATCGACATTGTCTTCAGCAATTGAATTTTGGTATCTTAAAACTAAGTTTATCATATTTCATGAATAAGACACAAAGAACTCTTTTCATAATCAACAATTACCAATTCACAATGAAACAAATTCAACAAAACAGCAAATTGAAATAATTGGCAAACAAAAATAAATGAATAAATAAATAAAAGTAACATTAAATGGAGGATTATGGATTCAAAATTAATGATTTGTATCGATTAATCAACTTTTTTGCTCTCTCAAACCATGCTCAAACCCAACAGATGCCTTGGCATTATTTTAACCAGGGTTATGGATTCAAAACCAACAGATGCCTTGGCATTACCAACCGGCAGGAGATCTTAAAACCTTCATCACTTCTTACCTTTAAGAAACTAACTAAAAGCATTACCAAGTCAAAATCGTGCAATTTGTTTGCTTTATCAATCTCGCCGGAGGGAATGTCTATGGCAGGCGCCATATTTTCTTCTGTAAGTTGTTGCGGCTCTGTTATGGCCGCACATATTGCAGAAGGTGATAGCCGTGAATGAAAAAGCGAGAGAGGGGGAGAAGAACATACCTTGCTATGGCGAAAACTATTGTCGGTCTTTTATTGGGATTAAATAAGTGAAATCATCCAACAAAAACCTAGGATATGCTGAGTGGGAGCGGAAATTAAGGGAACAGTTTTAAAAAAGGAATATGGTTTCCTCAAATAATAAAAGTTATATTTGGAAATAAAAAAGTGGGAGAGGAAATCATATCTATTAAGATGTATATAAAGGGCAAGATACAGTTATTGTAGCTGCTGCAGTGTCATACCAATGTTGTCTCTTAGCAATAGTTTATTTCCCTTTTGAAACAAAATGGTGTCGTTCTCAATTAGGCCAGCTCCATTTCATGCTACAGATGGCTTTCAGATAACCCATAACAAAAATTACACTGTTTCATACTTAAACTCTACCATTTCTTCAACTACATCTTTTTAACTTTGTTTTCTCTCTCAAATGCAGCAACAAATTCACTCTCCAACAAAAAAAAAACTAAGATCTGAGTCAAAAAAATAATGAAAAATGACATGAAACAAAACCGCTTTCACTGTTTCTTCAGCCACATCTCTCTGACTTTGTTTCTCTTCTCAAATGCATCAACAAATCCACCCTCTAACAAAAAAAAATTTTGAGATATGAATAAAAAAAGATAGAAAAATGGCATGAAACAAAATTATGGAATAAATGCATTGACCATTTTATTAAATTCAATCACAAATTAAAAGAATACACCAGTAAATCTGGAGAAAAAATATAAAATCCTATAAAAAGATAGAACATACCATCTATATGTGTTTTTCTTTCTGGAAAAATGGGGAAAAAAGCACTATTTGCTTTCCTTTTTCATATCTCTACAACTTTTGTCATCACTCTCCGGGAGAGCACAACGTCATTGCAACCTTGCAATGCCTCTACCATCACATGTAAAGAAAAACAATACCGTTTCTGCTTTCTACTGCTTCTTCCATCACCCATGCCACACCAACGCCATTTATAAATTTTAAGATACACCTGGTGTAATTTACACCGGATGTTTTAAAATTATTAGATTATTAATTTTTAATTTCATCTGTTGATAATAAATGGTTGAGATTAAAAGTTGATAATTCAATGGTTTTAAAATACAAAGTATAAATTACACCAGGTGCATAAGCAGTAAAAAAAAAAAAGTGACAGAAAGTAATAAAGAAGAAGAAGATAGTGCATGTGTGAGGGAAAGAGAGAGAGATTATAGTTTATGGTCCCTATTGGTATTAAATTTTGGAAAAATGTTTTTCAAAAAAAGTTTATATTTTTAGTTTTGAAAACTATTTTTAGTAAAAATAGATAGATAAATATTTTTTTTAAAAATACATTTAAAAAAATAATTTATATTAATTAAATAAAAAAATTTAAATCCTACTTTTAAATACTTAACATCAATTTGAATTTGTTTTGAAAATAATAGTAATTACACATAGCTGTGCACGTCAATTCATTGGTTTTTTTTTTTTTGCATCTTTTTTATCAAGAGCTATCCAGTCAATTCATTGGAGTATTTTCTGTCTTTTTCTTTTTTTTTTTTTATCAAACATTCATTTTAAAATTTAGAAGTGAGGAAAATAATATGTCATTGGAGTTCTTGAAAATTACTTAAATGCCAAAAGATATCACATTATTTATTTTTTATAAATACAATATATATTATAATACGGATAATATTATAAAATTTAATTAAGTAATATTTATATTATGATAAATATTAATGATTATATAATATAAAATAAATCTATAATTTAGGTTATTAACTTAATCATAGTTAATAAATTACATTATATACATTTGAAGATGTATTTTTTTTTTTGAAAGAAATACACATTTAACATAATGAAATTAATAAAATGAAATCAATTGAATTCATAACATGAAATTACTTAACACTATTCAGTTAGCTAATGTTAAGTGAATAATTGACTTAATAATAATAATAATACACTTTTTGATGAAAAATTTCAAATAATAATGCACTTTTTAAGTGTATATAAGAAGTTCAAATTATACACTTTTTTAATTAATAGATGAGAATGATAAAAGAATAATTTCAATTTATATAAAAAAAGTATACTATCAATTTTTTTTTAGTGAATCTGAAATTACTGTCATATATGATAAATTATGATTTGAATATTAATATATTTAATTGTTGAAAATGAATTAATTTAGTGTTTAAAATTGAAACAATCGGAACATAAATTACATTTTTATGGACTAGATCAATATTCTAAATTAAATTTATAAAACATACTAAATCAATTAGAATTAAGTAGATAATTTTTTTTTTTGTCAAATTATGATGATTGACTATCTAGAAAATTATTTTAGTTTTATTTTAAATTGGTAAAAAATTTTATAAAAGGTTAAATTTTTTTCCAACATTTTCATTAGACAAATGGTGATTTTGAATTAGAATTGCGATGATTCTTTTTGTATATGGAGAGCCAATGATAGCTTGAAGAAATATGAAGAAATATATCTAGAATGTTAAAGATGTACTTATTGAAAAAATGGTCATCATTTCTTTTATAATTGTTTAATGATTTTAATCTTAATATGTGGGCTTCGGCTATACTTAAATTCATTAAATTTGTTTTGAAATTTTTTTTAATCTTAAAGTTTCTAATATTTATTAATTAACTTATTTATATTTTGTCATTTTCAATCTAATCTATGAAATAATTTTCTTTTCTCAATTCTAGCAACGAAAATTAACTAATTTCAGCAATTACATATATATTAATTTCTCTTATTAAATATTCTATCAATTAATTTAATTACTTTAATTTTGGATATAAATTTCATTTCTATTTCATTAAAAAATAATAAAATATGTCTTACAAAAATATCCGATGCAACATGAGAGTGACGTACTAGTGTCAATTAAATCCTCTTAGGACTTGCTTAAGAATAATAAAGAGGAAAATTCCATGAAATAAGGTTTGATCCTATGGGATTCCATAATAAAGTTTTAGAAATAGTTATGTGAGTAATTTTCTCTTAATATTTATAGGGTGTTTAGATTTTAGTCGAGTATTAATTAAAAAAAAAAAGCAAGTTTTTAGAATTTTTTTAATTTAATTAACTATTTTTTTAATTTTTTGTAAATCTGTTATTATCAAAAAAAATATTTATTTATATGTTTCTCTCTAAAAATAGATTTTAAAAATAAGTTTTTGATGTTATACCAAACAAGACTTTAGTTTTCGGAGATAACTAAAAACTAATATGACAAACACAATAAATGAGAAGACAATCTTATTTATAAGAATCACATTTTGAATTAGCAATTGATATTATCTCAATTAATACACTTACAATGAAATAATTATGATAAAAATGATAGGTCATAAATTCAATTGAAATATTTATAAAATGTACCAAGAAAATTAGGTTTTGAATTTTTGTAAAGAATATGTTATTGAGATGTATTTAATATTGGCTTTATCATCTTTAATAAGATCGTCTATCACCTTTGTAACATGTGATTTTGAATTACCAATTGATATTATCTCAATTAATACATCTACTATGAAATAATTATGATAAAAATGATAGGTTATAAATTCAATTCAAATACAAGAAAATTACGTTTTGAATTTTTGTAAATAACATTTTATTGAGATGGATTTAATATTGGCTTTATCATCTTTAATAAGATTGTCTATCACCCTTTGTAACACGTTAAAAAAAAAAAAAAAAGGCAATCGTCCTGCATTAAGAAACACTTTTCTTCTTTCTTGTATATTATATTTCCTCTGAATCAAAGGGATTGTTCATTTTGTGTTGCATTAAAATTAAGAAAAATATTAGTAAATTTAAATAATTGACCATAATACTCTTTTAGAAAGAGTAATTTAATTTGAAAAGGAAAAAATTGAAATTAAAGAATTTGAAAATTTATAGAGTTTAAGAATTGTAAAATTTATTAAATCAAAGGATAAAGTTTAAAAAAAAATTGAAAAGTTATATTTTTTCCTAAAATGGACAACTATTTAAGAATTTTTTTTTCTTAAAATGGACAAATTTTTTGAAAAACACACATGGCGTATATATATATATATAATTTTGCAGCCCACTCGTAAGAATATTCAAAACAAATTTTCAAATGAAAAGTTTTTTATGGTTTTTTCTTTGGGAATTTTATATAAATGCAAAAAATTGGATATCGATTTATATTTCTACCAGCGTTTTAAGTTTTTTTCAATTTTACTGAAAATAAATTTTTAAAATTACAACAGTACATAAATTTCAAAATCACCTAAAAATATATCTAGATGATATATTTTTGGCATATTTTGATTCATTTTTTACCAATAAAAAAAATCAGAGCCCGAAGAATTAATTATTAAAGAAGAATAAAATTTAATCAAAATTCAAAATATCAAAAAATTCTCAAATAAAAACAGTTTAGTATATTTTTGGGGTACTTTAGGGATATCTTGGATATACCTTTCGAAATTCTATAGAAATACTTTGAGTATACCTTGGCGGTACCTTGAGCCTAAAACAATTATGAACAAATACTATAAAGTCTGATATACCTTGGACATATCTTGGATATATATTAGGAATACCTTTGGTCTCAAACAATTGTGAACAAAAGTTATAAAGTCCGATATACCTTGGGTATATCTTGAGGATATTTTTGGTTTAAAACAATTGTGAACAAAAGTTATATAAAGTTCGGTATACCTTGGGTATACATTAGATATATCTTCGGGATACCTTTGATCTAAAAACAGTTGTTAACAAAAGGCTATAAAGTCTGGTATACTTTAAACATACCTTGGGTATATTTTGGGGATACTTTAGGAATTCCTTGAAAATTTCCTGGAAATACATTGGGTATACTTTGAGAATAATTTGATATACTTCAGTATATCTTTGAAAATTCTATGAGAATATCTTCAATATACCTTGAACATACTTTAGGTATATACACGTTGAGGATATTTTAGTGATTTTCACCAAAAAAACCAAAGATCAAAAAAGAAATTCAATAACACAGCAACAAAAAAAAAACAAACTTAATCTGAAATCTTATTCTTAGAGCAACCTGACGAACTCATCGAACTTAGAACGAAAGTCAAATATTAAAAATAACTACAGTATCATCATGAATATCACTGGTAATTTTTCTCTTCTTCGAATAAACAAAAGGAAGGAAGACAACGAGATCGGAAATAAGATTGCTGTTGGATCTGCGGCAGATGGAATGGAAACGAGATCAGAGAAGACGAGATCAAAGGAAGAACTGGAAAGCCTGCAATGATGGATCTCAAAGAAGACGAAAAAGATGAACGGTTTGGTAAAAATAAAAAATTTCGGTGCTGATGAAAATAAAAAAACTGAAAATAAATATAAAAAAAATTTCAATTTCGGTAAAATAATAAAATTTCTCTTTTTTTTTATACCCAGGGAAATCGAAATTGAATTTTAAGTCGAGTCAATAGATGAAACTAATGTTAGACTATGTCTATAATTTTAAAAATTATTAGTTATTTTGATATTATCTTTCATCTTATCAAGGAAAATTGTTAAAAATCAAAATTAAATTGCACTTTTTATTTTTTTCATTTAAATATACAAGCTTTTAAAACTTTATCAATTTATGAATTCTGGCGAAACTCTGCTGACATGATATAAAATTCTGGTAAGATTAAAAAGGATTTACTGACTAGAGAGTCGAGTCATCTTAAAAATTTTAAAACGTTATCATTTTTTTTCTAAAATTTTAAAACTTAAATCTTTCTGGCAAAACTATGCTAACAGTAAAATTTTTGTTGATTCTTACTCTGCTGACTAAATAACTCCTAAACATGACAATTACATGTATTATTTCTCAAATTTAAAAAGAGATTTTGCTTTTAAAATTTTAGAAAAAACAAAAACAATGATGTTTTTAAGTTTTTAAGATGACTCAACATTCTAGTCAGCATAACTTTTTTAATCTCGTTAGAATTTTATGTCATATCATTAGAGTTTCATCAAAATTCATAAATTGATAAAATTTTAAATATTTGTGCATTTAAATAAGAAAATAGAAAGTACAATTTAATTTAATATAACTTTAAAAGTTCATATTATTTTTGGCAATTATCCCTCTTATCAAATACTTTTATGATCGAAGGTCGAATTAATCCAAACAATTAAATTTAACAACAAATGGGTTTAATATTTTGACCCACTGAATAATTATCCGAGACGAATGTGTACATCTATATAAGTAGTAAATGGAGCAAAATATTGATTATCAGCGGGGAAGACACATTTACTTAAAAGGTGGACAAATTGCCCTTTTTAATTTTTTTTAAATATATATAATACTATATATATTTATAAAATTTATATTATATTTTAAAATTTATCTCTTATAAAGAATATTAGAAATATATTTTTACATCCACTGTATTAGATTTCTAATTTTTTGCTCTCCAACTTAGGCTCCTGACTTCACCACTATCTATTATAATAATTAATGGATATTCAATAATCCGTGTAGGGTCCGAATGATAGAATCACACTATTTTTGTGTGTATATATATCAAAACTAAGGGCAATTTTCTTTGCTTTCAAATTTTCAGATTGCTAGGCCCCTTAACAGTTGGCTGTTTAGACTTTAAAAAAGTATTCATTATTTATTTATCCTCTTATTATTGTTTTTAAGTCCAACAAGATAGAGGATATATATAGCACACATGCATTTTCAATTTCTTTCACACTCCCAATACTTGCATTTAGAATAATATTTTAGCCTCATAACCCATTAAATTCCAAAACTGAACAAGAAGATAAAGCTATACATAAAATGAAAAAGAAGAAAAAAAGAAAAGAAATGTATGGATGCAAATTAAGCCCATTATGATTGATTTCTTTTTAAATATAATTAAGAAGTTCGATAGAAAATTTAAATTTAAAATTCACCAGACCATTATGATTAAACTCACCATCCAAATTTCAAAAGGGTTTATTATTTTCATACTAAGAATATAATTTTGATATTTGATTTTTGCACTTCTTAATAAAAAGAAAAGAAAAAAAAAAGGGACACTTGTGAGAAACTTAGGTAATAAAAAATAGAAAAAAGTAGCCAAAATGCCACGTTGTTGCCTACTCTTGATTCACTCTAAAGTGGGTATTTATGTGGCAATTCAAGAAAAACAAATAACCACTGTTGGATCGAGATAATTTAAAATTTATAGATTCTAATAATTTTATTGTTTAGTTTGACTATAAAATTTATAAATTGATAATATAATTTCTCTTATACTTATATTTCGTTTAATGATCACAATTAATATATTTAACAATTAATTTTTAATTTTATCTTTTATTAAATATTGATAATTTATTATTAATTAAGCATATATAATCAATTGTACAATATTCTTAAAAATTTAAAAAATAAAATCGGTTATTTTAAAGAGTTGAAAAATAAAAAAATAAAATTATTATATTTTATAATATTTAATTACATTATTAAAAAAATATATTTTATTAATAATAATAATAATAATAATAATAAATTAGTTGAAATTAAAAGAAAAATAATTTTTACTTTTTAAGGATTGAGGATAATTTTGGAATATTATTAATTTATTAGATATAATTTTGGAATAAAAAAATTTGGCAGCAATTCCTCGTTTATTAAAATCTATGAATTTTGAACTTTTTTATAAGGTGAGAAATTAAATTCTGTAAAAATAAAAAATTTTGGTAGATAGAAATTTTTCTAAATTCATATATTTTGAACTTTTTTAAGTAGTTAAACGATAAATTTAATATAAATTCATAAATTATTTAAAATCCATTTTATTTGAAATTCTCGATCCAAACAGAGCTGTTTACTAGAAACTGAAGGGAGAGTAAATCTGGAAGAGTCAAAGTTAGTAGTTTCTTATCAGATTTCACTCCTCTTGTTCTTCCCTTCTATATCTACTGTATCCTTCCAAACCCATTTGTCAATATTCATAATTAAGAAACCTACAAACAATAAAATAATGCACCTATACAGACCCTTCTCTCTTCCTGCCTTTCCCTATTCTCTCAACATGGTTAATCATTACCATTACTAGTATTACCTTTTACACTTATCAGCAGTATTAACACGGTAAATAATAGTATTATATAAACATCTTAGTTGGAATTAAAAAAATACTAAAAAAATAAAATAGAGGGTAAGAAAAAGTTAAATTTTATACTCGAAGAAAATTACTGCTGATTCATAAATTAAATTTATATTTTACTTTTTTTTTGGAATAGGGAATCTCTAACTGGAGATTCGACTTAAAATCTCATAACACTAAGTACCACATCATTTTACTTTTTTAATTTGGTATATATAAATTTAATATTATTGGGTTTTATCTGATTTCTTATGCTGCATTTTTATCATATGCTTTTTGCAAACCAAAATAACACTCAAAATCCAAACAATGATGTACAATTTTCAACTAAAAATCCATAGTTAAAGCAAATCATAAAGCATTGATGCAGATAACCATTGGATGCTCTTAATTAATAGGGTTGTCTACATGTTAATATATATAATCTGAAAATCTAGAAGGATCCACAGATAAAATGGCACACAATATAAAGATGCTTGTATTCATATTCATAAAACCTTATTTTAGCTAGCTATTTAAGACACCAAAGTCTGAAAAGGCATCTAAAGCATTGGTCTCCTTTATTTTAATGGAATTCAGTGTTGAAGACCCACCTCTGAATTCTTCTCTTAAAACCCAAAATCTCCATTCTCTCACTATTGGAACCACTCAAAATCACCATCATCAACAGCAACAACTGCACCAAAGCATGATGATGAGCAATTCAGTTGCCCAAATTCAAGAAGAAGAAGAAGGCCAAAAGGCAAAGACAAGTAAAAGGTACATGTTTCTTTTGGTGGCCAACTACTTATTCCTTTTTGTGGGTTCAGTCTCATCTACTTTGCTTTCCAAGTTCTACTTCATTCACAAAGGCTCAAGCAGATGGGTCTCTACATGGGTCCAATCTGCCGGCTTCCCTCTTCTTCTGTTTCCCATTTTTCTGCCTTATTATATATTCAAATGCACTACCAGAAGGCCATTTAGTCGCTTCAGTACTAAAATTCTTATCTTATCAATCTTAGTAGGCCTTATGTTAGGCCTAAACAATCTTCTTTTCTCATGGGGTAATTCTTATCTACCAGTTTCAACCTCATCTCTTCTTTTATCAACCCAACTCATATTCAATCTCATTCTCTCTGTTGTTATCGTCAAGCAAAAAATCACCTTCCAAAATCTTAACTGTGTGATCCTTTTGACATTGAGCTCACTCCTTTTAGCATTTGGTTCAAGCCATGATAGGCCTCCTGGGTTAACCCAAGCCAAATATTTCATAGGTTTCTTTTGCACTATAGGAGCTGGCTTGCTATTTGCACTTTACTTGCCAGTAATGGAGAAGATATACAAGAGTGTTTACACTTATGAAATGGTAATGGAAATGCAACTGGTGATGGAAATTGCAGCCACCGCATTGGCCACCGCGGGGATGGCAGCGGACGGTGGATTCGGAGAGATGAAGAGCGAGAGTAAGGCCGTGTTTGATAAAGGAGAAAAATGGTATTGGGTTGCAGTAGTAGGGAATTTAGTAACATGGCAATTGTGTTTCATGGGCACTGCGGGAATGGTTTTCTTAACATCATCACTCACTGGAGGGATTTGTATGACAGCACTATTGGCCATGAACGTTTTGGGAGGAGTTCTGGTTTATGGAGATGAATTTGGTGGAGTGAAAGTGGTTTCCACTTTGCTTTGTGGGTGGGGGTTTTCTTCTTATGTCTATGGTATGTATCTTAAAATGAAAGATGAGAAAGAGAAAAAGAAAGAAGAGAACAATCAAAATATAAATATCGGGATGGAGATGGTTCATGTTGATCGATCAAACAATGTTTGATGGATAACATCATTTCACAATATGTTTCTTAGTTAGTGCTCGTAGTGTCATCAGAATCAGATCATGCTTTGTAATTAGCAATTTTATGTAAATTTGAACAGAAATATTAAGTCTTTTTCCAGTGATATATATTTCATAAGTGTAAATTAATTGATAGATTTATTTTTAAATTGTCCGTTATAAAAATATAACTATAAATTTTTATTTTCAACTTATTAATATTAAATAAATGTGTCTTGTACATAATCATTCTAAAAGCTAATTTAAAGGAGAAGAAATGACTAAGCTATTATAAAAGTCAATTAGATCTTATTTAATATGTAAAATATTTTAACACACTCTCTCACACTAACACTTTGCGAGAGAAATTTAGAGCGTGAAGTTTACAAAACTAGACTCCTATAGATAGTCCAATATCCCAAAATTGGCAACTCTAAATAGGTATTGGACTAATTCATTCTAAAAAAGAGTAGAAAGAAATGTTTAAGCCATTATAAATAGTACTTAAATATTATAAGCAATCGAATAGGATATCTCAACAATTAATATTAATAATAATTACTGTATAAATATGTTAGTAAAAATATATAATTATATTGATTAAATTTTATTTATATATATAAAAGTAGATATAAGGAAAATTATTATCTATCCATGTTAATATACTAGTACCTAGGAGGTTTGAAAAATAAACAATTTACCTTCTGTAGTACCCCATTGAGATTTGAAAATTATATTACTTATCCCATGAAGTTTTGACATATTGCATTGTAAATTTGATTTATTGGACTAACAACTCTATGAGTGAAAGGAAATATTATTTTTTACTAGTATATTATTTTTTTTTTAAACGTGAGAGAGAGTATATTATTTCAAAATACGGAGACAAATTATATATTTTTTAAATTTTAGAAGGAATTAACATATTATGTCAAATTAATTTTTTCTATAATTGACAAGTGAGAGAAAGTATATAACTATACATATATTTTGTGGGGTTGGAGACAGGATGAGTTTGATATCATATCCTATTGGTATATATAATCAACATCATTGTCAATGTTACGTGTTGATATATTCATTATCATTAAGTTTATGGTCATTTTCCAAATGAGTGAAAGGGTTATATATTATTTATATATATAATCATTTAAGTCCACTCAAAAGAGAAAAGAAAATAAAAAAAGCTTGAAACCCACAATGTTGCTTTAGTTTTGTTTTCTTTTTTCTTGGAATTAATTAGCTATCTCAGTCGTATAAACATTAGGTAGTGGTTAAGATCTTTTCTTTTTATATATTTATATATATAGTTGGAGGATAGATATGAATTTAGATTAGTATCCATTTTCATAAAGCTATAATTAGAGCATTAATGAGAGGGTAAGATTGATAAGCTTTTTTGTTACCAACTTAAATTATGATGTATGAATCAATTTTAGAGACGACTAATCAAAAGTCACTCTTGTATAGAATTTGTTTTTAAAGCAATGCTTATATTTATAGCAAATAAATTATTCTTTCATTTCTAAATAAATTTTGTTTAAAGGTTTTGTATAATATATATATATATATATATATATATATATTATTCTTAAATAATTACTCTCCACCAATAATTAATAAAAAATTTTATGGGATAGTTGTAAAAAATAAACTGAATTTTTAAAGTTTTATCAATCTTTCAATTTAAGAATTTTGGCAAAATTCTGTTGATACAATATAAAATTCCGATGAAATTAAAAAAGTTTTGCTGATTAGAAAATTTATTAGGAAGCTGAGTCATCTTAAAAACATTAAAATACCATCGTTTTTATTTTTTCTAAAATTTTAAAACCTAAATGTTTCCGGCGAAATTTACAGTAAAATTTTTGTTTCTCTTTGCTCTGCTGACTAGACAATTCTTAAGCACGATAGCTACATGTATTATTCTTCAAATTTAAACAATTTAGGTTTTAAAATTTTAGAAAAAAAACAAAAATGATGATATTTCAAAATTTCTAAAATGATTCAATTTTTTAATCAGTACAACCATTTTAATCTAGTCAGAATTTTATGTCATGTCAACAAAATTTCTCTTGGAATTCACAAATTGATAAAATTTTAAAAGTTTGTGTATTCAAATAAAAAAAATAGAAAATACAATTTAATTTTGACACAACCTTCAAAATTTAGTTTATTTTTGACAATTATCCTTTTTTTATAAGAATATTTAATTTTATTGAAAATAAGGAGAAAAATCATATTAATCTAGGATTAAGATGATGGAAAAAATTCATCCCTAAGCAACACTATACTAGCAAGACAAAAAAACCTTGCTTCCTGACACGAGGACTAAAAAGAAAAGAAGACCAGAAAAAAAACCTCTACCAACAGAAAACTAAACAAAATAACAAAAAACAAACTGAAACAAAAGAAGATGTAGAAGCCATTCCCTACAAAACCAAAGAAGATTGTTGCTGCTTTGCCGAAAATAACCAAAGATTACTGTTGCTTTCTCGAAAAAGATCAAGGAAAAATAGTGAGGATAAAAAAAAACCAACAAAAATAAATTATCTACTCTTCAAATATTAAATTGCAACAACAATGAATAAGATCAAATCCCAAATGATCGATGAATTTATTTCTTTATGCAAGTAATTGAAAAAGGAGGTTTTATAAAACTGAATTAAAATTAAATTTTAGAAATAAATTGAGGAGAATCAATATGCGGAAACTCTAGTCAAATGTATAATAAGCCTTGAAGATTTTTCAATTGCTTGCATAAAGAAATAAATCTATCAGTTCTTTGGGATTCGACTCTGCTCATCATTGTTGCAATTTTATATTTGAAGAGTATGTAATTTATTTTTGTGCTTTTGACACCCAATAAATTTTGGCGCCATTACCGTGGAATGGTGTCTTTAGATTTATTTTTTTGTTATTTTTTTTATTTTTATGATATGTTTAACTCATATAGATTCATTGCTCTTTGATCTCGAGATTGAAAAGACTGCTCGCCACATAAGAAAATAAACTAGAGAACGTGCTCAACCGTCATCTTCATCTAACATTGATTCTAAAGCCAAAGAAGAAGTTAATATGGCTACTAGAGAGCTCACTTTAAGAGAAATGACCACACCTAATTTGAACCAGCAACCATTTTGCATTGAATATCCTAATTTAAAGGTAGTTTTCGAACACAAGTCTGGCCTTATTCACTTACTTTCTACTTTTTATAAACTTGCAGGTGAGGACCCTCACTAGCACCTTAAAGAATTTCATTCAAGTATGAAACCACAAGGGGTAAGTAAAGAACAAATTAAGCTGTGTGCCTTCCCATTTTCTCTAGTTGATAAAGCAAACGATTAATAGAGTAGAGAGCTTTAAATAAAGGTAACTAAAATAGGTAAAAAATAATTAATATTTATAAAATAATTATAAAATGTTAAATATTTTGGAACAAAAAATCTAATTCGAATAATATTTGTAACACTCTCCCATATAATTAGAGTAAATTTAATTATACGAGACAATATTACCCAACTTTCAAAAAATCGATAAATTAAAAACCTGTTATGCACGATAGCCATGATGACTTGAAATTAAAACCCAAAACACATTTTATGAAAATGAAAACTTTATTACATCCATAAAACTCCTTGAGCCAAAAGTAGCTCAAAATTCCAACTTTCACAAATATGAAAATACAACTCAAATATCTTTTACAAGCCAAAAAATAAATACATATGTATGTATCACCATCCTTTCTAGTACCGACTTCACCTTTGACTCCATGAGCTTTATCTTTTGTCAACAGCTGCAAAATCTCTTAACCTACGCGTGAGAAAACTCATACGTTAAGCAACTTGTGCTTACAATATATATACCAACAAATCCACCCCGATTGCATGACATCATAAAGCAACATGCATAATAACCACATACCATTGTTTTCTTCATACAACATGCCAAGTAATACACAATAATATCGCCCAACATGCATATGTCTCATATGCCCAATTATCTCCCACCATAATTCTCATATAGCATGTAATGATATGCCAATAATTCACTTAACAACATATTTGTGTTATAGACTTTATTATAGTCATATGTTATGCACATATCTCAATTAACAAACCATACTAAGGTTTATCTCAATGTAAAATGGTATACTCCCTTATATAGATATGCACACATGTATATATACATGAACATATAATATTATATCACCCAAAAATACCAAATCTCATCATATCAAAATGAGTACACATATCCATCATATACAAGCGTAGCATGGCACTTTTCTTCATCATATACAAGCTCCATCATTTTCTTACCTCTTTACTTACCATAATAAAGGATGCCATGATTACTTTGCCCATATACTCTAAACTAAATGGATATGGAATCTAAGGCTACTATGAGCCACTTAGGGACTTTGCTTGAGAAAAGATCGTCTTCAAGTCTCAAAGGGTGCCACTATGGGTATAAACCCTCAATACATGGGTGGGTGGAAGCTTCAAGGTCCTCTCAGATGCTTCGCAATACCTTTCAACTGTAAGTTCATAAGCTCAACACTCAGGAGCTATCATGAACACTTCGTTAATCAGCATTGCTAGACATCTTTTGATTCTTCAAAACCTCAACTTATATTGGATTAACAATGATCGATCAGTAAACTGAACATAAGCATA
>CATIWF010063900.1:0-14496 GCA_949630135.1 Balakata baccata
ATCACATGAAATGTCATATCCAGTGCATGATTTAGAATTGGCTGCAGTTGTATTTGCATTAAAAATTTGGAGACATCATCTGTATGGCGAGACATTCCAGATCTTCACAGACCATAAGAGTTTGAGTTATCTGCTGACACAAAAAGAATTAAACATGAGACAGAGGCGATGGTTAGAACTATTAAAGGATTATGACTGTACAATTGAATACCATCCAGGAAAGGCAAATGTTGTGGCAGATGCATTAAGTAGGAAGTCCAGTAGTAGTATGGCTCACTTGCAAGCAACTTCTCTTCCATATTTGATTCAACTTCGATCTATGAATGCTGAATTGAACATGCATGATAGTAGGTCACTGATTGCAACCCTTCAGCTTAGACCTATAATAATAAGCAGAATCAAAGAAGCACAAGGCAGAGATCCTCAATTACATGAGAAAATTGTAATGGCAAAGCAGGGAAAAAGCAAAGACTTCCACTTGCAAAATGACACATTGATGTTAAAGTCACGCCTATGTGTTCCAGACATTGAAAGCCTGCGCCAAGAAATACTGGAAGAGGCACATAATGCACCATATGCAATGCACCTAGGGATGACAAAGATGTATCACAGTTTAAGACCTCATTATTGGTGGCCAAGAATGAAGAAAGATAAAGCAAAATATGTTTCAAAATGCCTAACATATCAACAAATTAAAGTAGAACATCAAGCTCCAGTAGGAAAACTACATCCATTACCAGTGCCAGAATGGAAATGGGAGAAAATAACAATGGACTTTGTTTATGGATTGCCGAGAACTCCACACAAAAAAATGATGCTACATGGGTAATAAATGACAAATTAACCAAGTCAGCACATTTTCTACCTATCAGATGGGGATGTACACTAGAGAGAATTATAATACCCAACAATTAGGGCTGTCATAATATATGATTACATGACATATGAGGAGTAAATTGGTAATTAAAAGTTATAATGAAGGTATATTAGAAGCATATATGAGGTATATTGGTTGATTTTAGCTTCAATTTCAAGAAAGTGACGAAATAAATCAATAATTGTGAAAAATAAAAGTGTCATGACCTTGACAAAGGGGTGTCACAGCCGTGACAGTCGAATTTCATGGATAAACATGATTGTTCAAGGTCGGTTGCTACAATAACTCTTCATAGGCGTGAAAGGGAACCTTCATGACTATGAAATGGTCTATATAAAAGCTTTTTCCACATTCTTATCACCATTTTTCACCAACTTTTTCACTCCCAAACCCCAAGCTGTGTTCATAGACACCTATGAACCCTATGTGAGTGATTCTTTATGGTTTTTGAGTGAATTAAACACCAAACTAAGAGGGAAAACAAGATTAAAGTACGATTTGAAGAGATTATCCATTTTGGTGAAGGTTTGGAGGAGAGAGAAATTTGGTGCAAGAGAGCCTATGGATTTCCTTGCATGAATAAGGGTATTTTCTTCCATCAAGAGGTAAGAGAATCTAAGAAAACCATCTCTTTACCATGCTTATAAAGTTATATGAAGTGATTTTTTTTGGGATGGAAACCCTTAGAGGGAGATGAAGGGTATTTGGATTTTATAAGTATTTATGTTCTTTGAAGTTGTTGGAAGTGTGATACCACAATATGGAGTTGAAATCATGCGTAATAACCGTAGTTTGGGAAAGATGGGTAAGTTTTACATTTTTGTCATATTACCATAGATGTAGTATTTGATGCATAGTTATAATTGGGATAGGAAAAAAAAGACAAGAGGGAGGAGACAGATAATGAGGGTAGATAACTCCTTAGTTGAGTTTTTGTCAAGCTCCTAGTAGAGGTTTATACATATATGCATTGTTATTTGCCCCTTAAATTTGATAATTGCATGAAGTAATGAGGCATGTGCACATTTGGTGTTGAACATGAATATATATCAAGTAAGGTGATATTATATAATATCAAAGCATGAAATGGCATGATCAAATGTAATATCCTCGACCATTTATACATGCATTATCACACGCATTTCATTTTGACATTTTCATTTTATATATGCCATTCACATGAAACACATGCATACATAGAGATTTTAGCTAGACATGCTCAAGAGGTAAACTTGCCACGAGTCGATTCATCGCAATAGGAGCAAGTCGTATGTATCTAGTTATAATTTAAATAAGGACACAAGCTATTGAAAATGAAATTAAATAAAATGATTAAATTTGAAACAAATGAAATTTGGCATAGTGAAATTAATTAAAGTAGACAATTTGACTAGATAGTATTTTTGGCACTAGGTAAATGTAAATATATAGAGAAAATAATAATAATAATTAATTTAATTAAATAAATAAATCAGAAATTTTTTAAAAAAGAAAAAAAAAAGAGAAAAGAGAGTCGGCAACTTTGGGGAATAAGGCTATTTTGGCCCCTTTTGCAACTAGCTGCTTGTTCTTCTGTTCCTCTCCATTTTTCTTTCCAACTTTTTCTCAAAGCTCAACCATAGCTGGTCACAGGTGAGTTATTTATCACTTCCTTTATTGACATTCATGATTTGAATGTTGTTGGATCATGGTTTAGGTAGTAAAGTGACTATATCACTTCTGGAATTCTGTTTTCATAGCAGAAAATTAGGGTCCCATTTTCTTCATGTTAGAGGCTGATTCTGAAGAAGCACAAAACACCAAACTTGTAGTCTCATATCTTAAGTTTAAAGCTATATAAATAGTTTTGCATGATTTGGTGTGTGGAAAGATATTGGCATTGGACTGGAACTGGTTCCATTGAGGAACCTAGTTGAATTATCTACTGTTTTGATTTTGTTTCTATATGATAGAGTCAGTAATTGATGAAACTCAAAACATGAAAGTTGTAGCTATATGTGTTATCTAGTTAGGACCAGATTGTGGGCGGATGTTGAGTTATGGGCAAGAGAGTCATGTCTGTTTCATATTTGATCTGCCTGCTTAGTGTCCTTAGCAGGTCCAATTAGTTGTTTGCCAATTTTGAGCTCCGTATAGACATAATCTGTAAATGGTCAAAACATATAGGTACATGTCTTATCTAAATTTTGGCACAAAATTTTACCTCAATATATTGTGTATGTTGTGAGTTATGGCATTCAAAAGCATATTGGTCTGGATGCCAGCCTTGTTTCTGACCAGTCACAGTTACCTTACCATATGAGGACCTTAGAGGCATAATGGATGAAAGTTATCAACATGAAAAATGTTTAATTTTAACATATCTATGTTTATACAAAGTTTGATACAAATATAACTTACACGTTGTAAGATATGAAGAAGCAAATTTGGTGTCTTAAAACTGCCTAAGGTCAAAAACAAGGCAGAGAACAAAATATGTTTATAAATTGCATAAAATATTCCATAATAGTCTAATTGTTCTAAAATTTAGATATGTTGTATCCCTACATGTTAACTTTAATTAGAAATAAAAATCATATAAATTAAACTAGTGTAGAAAAAGTTATAAGCTACTGAATACATGAAGGTCACACTACCATAATACTAAACCCTAGTTAGTGGTCCTTAAAATGCACATTTCAATTTGTTTAAGTTTCACTAAGTGTATTTAGCTACCAATTGACCAAGTATACATTCAATTAGGCCCACAGTATATTAGAGAGCCCTAAGGTAGTAAAAGATAGTAAGTTAGAGGTTCAATATCAAAAGAAAATGTGAGTTTAATTATCAAACGATTTCTCTGGTACGTGTTGTTGTGTGCTATGTGCAATGTGACTTGACTTGCTATTATATGAAGTACATGATCACTATGGTATGACTATGATATGAAAATGTAATGGATGACTTAAATGCATGGTTACATGGTTGTGTTTTCTCACACGAAAATGGTTGACAATTCAATATGCAAATGTGATACAAATGCAATGGTTAAGCAATGATTGTTGCAAATGCATATGGACTTAAAAGGTATTGTGACTAGCTAAATGGCATTGTAAAGCAAAAGAAGAGGCCTATGGCCCAAACAAATGTTCAAAAGCAAAAGAAACGGCCTATGGCCTAACAAATGTGCAAATGTTACAAATGATCAAGCTAGCTGGCAAATGGCAAATGTTCACATGGAAACCCGAGACAGTGTTTGTTTAGCCTGGTCTCAACAAAAAAAATGACATAAGCATAAGCAAATGAAATGTTTACATGATTTAGTATTATTTATATTGATTTGATATTGATAAATAGAATGACATGTAAAATGCGTACGAATGGTGAACTATTACTTGTAATTGTGATTGGGTTGGTACTTTAGAAAGAATTTGATAATTATTCTTATTGAGTTGCAACTCATCAAATTGCATTATTTTTCAGGCAGAGTCAAGTAATTAGCTCATTTTGAAAGTGCATACTATATAGAAGATATGGATCACAGGTCACCGACTAAGCCTCTCCAATCTCTCTCTTTGCATTGCACATATGTATAGGGACGTCTTTTATGTTTTGGACTGTACGTCTGCATATGTATAGTATAGTGAACACACAGTGATGTGATATATATATTATGTATATAGTCAAGCTGTTATGCTTTGCTGAATTGTTAAATACTATAAAGTGATATTATCATATGATTCAAAAAAAAAATTATCCCTCATTATAAACAAGACTATGTCCTATTCTCATGCAATACATGACAATATGATATAATTATAAGTGATATCCATAGGTATAAGGTGTTACATCAAATGTTAGAAAGGTTAATTAGAGTGTTTGAGTATGTATAAATATGGCAATGAATAAGAAAATGACAAATGTGTTAAAGTGGGTACAAAGCGTGTGTAAAGCTTGAGTTACAAGATTGGTTGTGACCCATTTTGGGGGATGATTTGAGTTGTGATAACTTGTTTGTATTTGTGTCTAATGACCATGGATGATGTCTATACATGTATAGGAAGGGTTTAGAAGTGGAATTTCGACAAGATTTGACTATAAGCACAAGTTAGGACATTTTACATCCGGCGTCACAACCATGCTAAAACTGTCATGACCATTATACTTTGGTCCAGTAGCCTTCACGACCAGGCATATTTGTCATGGCTATGAAGACTTTATTCACAGCAATAGTGACCTATGTTTAAACTATGTTTGGTGAGTCCGTTACATGCCGATTATGCACAAATGTTAAAGTATGATGTAAAAATATATGAAAACATGTTAGTAAACATAAATATGATATATGAACATGTCTCAATTATATATAATATGATGGAAACAAGAAAGAATGTGATTGAAAACAAAGAGATACTTTGGTATAAATGCCCATTTCTCTACCTGAGGACTACTTTAGGGTAAATGATACACCATGAAGGGGATAAGCTATGTAACGACAGGATATATGAGTGAGGATTAGGTTGTTTAGCCTTGACCTGGGTGCTCCTATTCCTGGTACTCATATCCATTATACTTAGTTAGGTAAGCTGAGTTCTGGTTTGAGTGAGCATGCTCGACTTAAGGGAGCTCAAATAAGCATATAGATTTCAACTATACTCAGTCAAGTTAGCTGAGCTCTAGTTTGAGTGAGCATGCTTGACTTGAGGGAGCTTGAATGAGCATACAGATTATAGTAGATGAGTAGGATGACTATCTCACCTACTCTACACCGTATCTGGCCAGTTCAAAAATGAGGTTTAGGCTATTTGTCGAAGTTATTTATTGAAAAAAGAAATGAATAAGATAGACAAAGTTGATAAATAATAAGTATAAAGTATGTATATAATACAAACATGGTCACTATATATAGTTGATACATCACTTGTTTATTTACTATAAGCATGATTTATATGTTCATATCCTATGATACATGATGACATGCTATATTTTATGTTATATACCTGTTTGATGCATGGAAAAATCCTAATGCCTATATGTACCACTAAGCTAAAGATAGCTTAGCGTGGGTTTTTCTCACATAAGTCAAGAAGATTGGAGATAGTAGAAGTTGTTAAAGAGAAGCTAGCCAGTGCCCATATCAAAGGAAGATATTGTGACCTGGTTTGTTGGTCTAATCTATCATGTTTTGTATTTTCCATATTCATGCATATGGGAATAGTGGCGTGTATATGACATAGTTATGGTATATGTATTTCGTACATGTATGGGGCCTAGAGCCCAAAACTGAATGCTGATGAATATGATGTGTGGAAAAAGGAAAAAAAAATATACGAGCCATTATGATATGGACCCAGAATACGAGTATGATTACAATCTATAAGATGATGATGATGATATATATATATATATATAATCAATAATAAGATAAGCATAGATAGTGGCATTCTATCTATATATTGGGATTGTTCCTGTTATAGGGATAATCCTATTATATAGGTAGGGCGTCACAATTACAACCGTGACTCTTAGTATCACGAGCGTGACTATCGTAGTGAGGCATTTTAGCCTCACTGATGAGTGTCACGACTGTGACTATTGGAGTCACGTCGTGACACCCCTGACAGCTATATAAAAGTTGAGTTTTTTAGTAGAATAATAGAGGAAATAACACCCCAAACCCTAGCCCCCATTCTCTAGACACCAAAGACCACTTCGAGTCAATTCTCTACCATTTTTCCTTTGATTCTTTGAGTTAGAAACATTAAACACCAAGCTTAAACAAATATTTAACAAGAAAATCAAGGATTTAAGCTTAGTAGTTAAAGTTCAAAGTAGGCAGCAAAGGGGAGGCCGAAACCCTCCATTTTCCCACTTCGATTTCAGTTTTCAAGATAAGAATTAAGGAGCTTTAACCTTCTAGGAATCTTCCCTATGGTTTAATTGATTAGAACACAAATTAAGGGGTCTTCACCTAGGGTTCCAAAAATCACATATTTGGGCGTTGTGATTATTCTTTATGAAACCTCGTTTTAGGCATGTATTAATAATGTTTTATATTGTTAAATTCATCCTAGGCAAGGAAGTTAACGGTGGTGTTGCCACCGACGCAAGAGAGAGCATGTTATGGATGGTTTTATAGCTCCATATCCGGTTTGTACATATACGCATCTTAATTCTAAGTTTGCTTACATGTGCTGATGTTTTGCTATGTAAATTAAATGAACTAAGTGATTGCTCAGTGTTGATTATACACTACACTAAGTGAATGAGTTATAATACCAAGTTTAGGGTAGAGTATGAGACTTTTGACAAACAGAATATGGTAATCAAAAAGGGAAAGTCAAATGTTAAACAGCATGAACTATGACATGGGTCAAAAATAATGAATTATGACTTTGGCTAACTTTTGAATCCATAATAAGTTAAGTAATTTAGAGACTATATTTTTGCAAAGACTTATGACACATAAGTTGAAATCCATGACTATACATGGAAGTTTAATGATTGGCATAGCTTTGAGTTTTAATGGCATGTTAAAGAGAATGTGAACTTGTGATTGTGTGGCCCTTATATTAATAGTTTGATTATGCCATGATTTAGATGTCCCTTGAATTATGGAATTGATGATACCATGTGTAGAATGAGCTTTGATAGTTGAAAGGCATATATTAGCTTGATAAATTGAAGTGTTATTAAGTTGGGTGGCACTTGGACCACCATTGAAAACTTGTATGTGAATCTGGGTTGAATAAATGCTGTGTTAAGATGATTTTTGTGTTGAAAACATAGAGTCATGCCTATGCTTCAAGTCCCAGAATGAAACAGAAGCGTTCCCAACTAGGTTCACCACTAGAACCGCAATCACGGTAGTGACTCCTATGAGTCATGCCCATGACTCTAGAAATAAGTTAAAATATGTTTTTAAATGCTTCCATTTGTCATGCCATGCCATGCCTGCATACTCATCTTATTATGCTGAATAAGCATAGATAACATATTACTATCACTGATTTAATTTTATGGACATGGGAGAACCCATGGGATGTAAAAAAGGTATGTGAGTCATGCCCAGCTATATGTTGTATGCACATGGAACAAGAAGTAAGATAATAGGTGAACAGTTACGAAACAGATTATAAATGCCCAGGTACTCGTACTAGGACTACCTAAAGGATAGATGGCATGTCATTCAAAGTCTTGGTACCACAGTTATTATATCAGTACAGTCTTAGTTGGACAAGTTGGCTGAAGGTCCTAAGGAGCGCACTTGATCCTTATTGCTAGCATAGTTATTAGTGTCTAGTTGGCTGAAACTCTAGAGAGCGCACTTGACTTTGGCTCAGTTTATGAATAGGGTGGCTAAAGCCCTAGGGAGTGCTTCTTTTCATGACTCATATCCAAAGAGTCAAAGTATAGAGTATTGGGCGATGTTATTAAAGATGTTATGATTTATGTGTTACAGCTTATATGCATGACATAGTTTTACACATAATGATTATATCTCATAGTTGTTTAAGTTGCAGTTTGCTCCTGCTACCAAGTACGCTTATAAGCTAAAGTGTAATGTCTATCATAATGTATAACCATATGCACATGTAATAAGTGTATAAGAACATGCAATTGCAATCACATGAGTGTTGTAAGATGCTATGTATTAGTGATGCCATGAATGTATAATAGAATTATATTGCGTATATGTACCACTAAGCTTTCAGTAGCAGGTTTGGAGCTGTAGAGAAGGTTGATATGTGAAGAGCCCGAAGTATTGTCAAAGCAGATACCTTGTGACCTTTGGGTTGTTCTTCATGGATTTATTATTTTACATTCTTTGTTTGTTACCCATGATGGGGTAGTTTTGGATATGTAATAAAGGATTTTTATGGTTTTAATTTCCTTAAAGTTTTGGATTGCATAATAAGATTTAATTTGGGCATGTTTGATCCTAAGATAGATTTTTAAACTTGTTGTGATTTCAGTTTATCATATTTGAGCATGACGACAGATGAGTTTATTATGTTGCATGATGAGATAATTTAAAACAGTTAATTCAGACACAGTTTTAAAGGTTTATCATGACATAGTTTGAGTAGCACGCTCATGTATAGTGGTACATAGTCTGCTATATGGGAGGGTGTTAAGAAAGGGCAAGGTATGAAATCTTGAAAGAAAAAGAGATTTTTACCCAACAAGCTACCACTTCTCTCTACCTTAAGGAAATTGGTTTTATCGACTGAATTTGAGGAAGCTATAGACAAGGTTAGTTGGATGGATTTCGTGTGGCCTAGGATGCATAGCTATGATGACCTCACTTTGGAGATTTTGTCCACACTTTCCATCAACAAGAATGCTAGTGAGGAACCCGAATTTTATGGCATCAAATTTAGCCTCTTTAGACAAAGGGTACAATTGACAAGAAAGGATTTTGTAAGGATCTTCAACTTCAAAACACATGGTCTTCTCAACCTACAAGGTATGGCTCAAATATACAAGGAAATTTGGTTTGAAATTTCCATAGAAACTAACCTTGATAAATCCTCCAATGCCAAGCACATTAAGAGCCTTCTCCAATGGTACTTTCATAGGGTGGTCACCTATTCTATCCATGCAAGAGGAGCAGGTAATGAAAAAGTGAGCAAAAAGGATTTGCTCTATGCTTATGCCTTGGTGCATGGAGTATCTGTAGAATCCACACAATGTTTTACTAATCAACTTTTTCACATTACTACTACAAGTGGCAGCACAATTCTCGTCACTTCCCACATCTTCAAAATAGCCAACCACTTTGATCTCCTCACTCCTTTCAATTTGACCAATTATGTGGAGTATGAGTAATATGGCACAAACTTGTTGGATATCTCTTATCTTCTAAATACAAAGGCTATAAGGAAGGTTAGTAAGGATGGGTGTGCCTATGCCTTAGAAGAACATGGAGTTCAAGCATCATCTTCCTCTCAAAGAAGGAAAAGAGCAAAACTTGTTCACATGGACATGAAAGCCTTGCAAGCACACTTAGGTATGCATGTCTGCAATGAGGAATTTGCAAGTGAAGAGAGTAAAAATCTTTCTTTATTTTAAGCATTTTATTTACCACATTATGCATTTCACACATTTTTATGTTTTGGCATATTTATTTGTGTGGCAGTCCCTTTTCATATACTTAATGCTTTAATTCAACAATATCTAAGTTTTTTGTATCATGGTTGTGTAAAGTGTTGATATTCTCTCTTTTTATGACCTAAGTACTCAATTGTATGTCTTAATTGTATTTATTCTTTTTGATCTTGATAAAGAGGAAGAGATATGAGGAAAATACAAGCAAAACGGTCTAAAACAAAATTTTAATTCAAACTTAAAACTCAAAACAAAAGTGTTGACTCTATTGAATTTCGTTGGACCATATAATTAACCATGATAACATAATCGGATTACTTTGAAACTTGGTATAGATATTTGTATATATGTTAATTTCAATTTTGTATACTCGGTTTTATTATTTTGCTTAATTTGATTGTCAAAATTAAAAAGAAAGAGACTGTTGATTTAAGAGTAATTGATCTTTATTTTGATCTCACTAATCAAATTAATTATTATTAACATGTTTATTTAAGTGTTGTTTTGTAGTACACAGTTTCAAGACAACTGGCAAAGGTTTCCTTAATGAAACATTTGAAGAAACAAAATGGTTTGTAAAGTGTGCTCAAGTGAACCAAAAAGTGCAATTGCGCTTCTTAAATCCAGCCCATGAAAAAGACTTAGCTATCTGCCCAAAAAAAAAAAGCGCAACCTCTCTTGTAAAAATCACTAGAGTAATTTTCATATTCTCAAGATTGTTGGAAAGGAACCAAGTTAGAAGATGGGACATGTCCCCAAGACTTCAAATGGCTATTTAGAACTTACAAAAATCCCACTCACAAAAGAGGAGTCACGTTTATCCCGATCAAGAAAAAAGATATCACTCTCGAGCAAGGCTCGAAACAAGATGACCCTAGAGATTTAGTAGCAAATACAGACCTGAAAAATATTTATCCCACCTAGGAAGAAAAAAATTGCGATAAAGAAAAAAAAACGTACTCTCAATTGCTGACTGGACTAGTCGTTGCACAAAAGGACTAATAGACTGCTACATGAAAATCACCAATGGATACTTGAAGAATCGCGGCCACGAATGGGAAAGTGCGCTTGCATTTTTACTCCATCAGATTTCATTAATTGTTTTATCTTTAGAACATTAGATAGGATGTTGACACTAATTTGTAATTGCTAATTAGAAAATAAAAAATATAAATAGATCTCCAAAAAATCTTAAAAAAGATAGCAATATATTACGAATACATTTATTTCAATTAAAAATGTGTTTTTTTCTTCTAGAAAATCCAAAACCTATGTGACACCAATAATTATTTAATATATTTAATTGAATGTCATTTTTATTTAATTTTATACAAAAATAATAACTTGCAATTATATTTTTAATTTAATTATTTATAAATTTATCTTTATTTTTTTAATACTTACATATTTTCATGTCCTATATGTTATGTAATACATTTTTCAGTATCCGTGTCCATACTACATAGTGTGAAATATCTGATGGAAAATTTAAGCTCAAGGTATGTTAAATTCTGTGTTTTGTGTTCATAATATATTTTGAATACAGAGATGGTATACAACTGAATTTACATACAACATTATACAGCAGCATAGAGGTCCAAAGCTAATGTGTTTCAATGATTAAATACACCTTTTCACCATCATGAATCATGTCTACATCAAGAATTTTACCTGCATCTTCTGATAGAATACAATAATAATCACCTGAAAGTTGTAGATTATTTACTGCTTCTTTTATAAGCTCTTCGACCGAACATGGAACCCATAACACTATTCCCGGTCTTCTCTGTTCTTTAGGATCCCATGGATGGAAAGGGAACACAGTGCATTTTCTTCTGTGTACTTTGTAATTGGCAAACAGCAATTTTTTTCATTAGGCTTTTTACTATTGGCATCAGCTAAACTCAAGCAAGTGTTTATATACAAGTTTACTAGAATAGAATGAATATGAACCAAAGGACCAAAGATACCTGTGATTTCTACCGAGTGAGGGAGTTCTGATAGCTGGACGGATTTTGCATCTTCTACTACCTTGATCAATTTCTTATTTCCTGTCAACCTTGCTTCATCAAGTGGTGTTCTTCCCCATCTAATGAGTTGAAATTAAGAGAACAATTGGGTTAATAAGAAAACATTGATATTAATTGGATATTTATTTTGATAATTCCACTAAAATTTATTCAAAAGACGAAAGATTAGTCAAAGTTTTGCTCATAAATCATATCTAGAAATTACAGAAGGTTGGCTTCACTATCACTAAGCCAAACTTTATTTTTTTATTTGATTCATTTATATCCTAAATCGGTTAGGCAATGACTTCAGTAATATAACAAGGATTTCCAGCAAAAAAAAACAAAAGAATATCTGAAATCTACCTGTCCTTTGAAAAAACACTAGCTCCATATTCTATCAGCATTTTAGCTGGAAAATATAGTCCTTCTGAAGCCGCTATATGAAGTGGGGTTCTGTGATCGTAGTCCTTGGAGTTTGGATCAATGCCATTGGACAAAATCCTTTTCAGAAGATCAGAATCCCCCTTTAGAATAATTGAACAAAGAAAACTACCAGCATCATCCAAGCTCAAGTCAGCTCCTTCTTTAACTAGTATAGATGCAACATGATCATGTCCATTCTTGATGGCTTCAAATAAGGGTGTATTTCCAAATTTATCTACCCAAAGCAAATAATCACTTTATCATTATGTCAATGCTATCAGGTAAGTTTATGCAGCTACCACATACAAGAAGAAAGTTACCTTTGAAGTTGATGTCAGCTCTCTCACGAATAAGGAAAAGTGTTATATCTTCGTAACCTCTTGATGCGGCAAGATGCTGCTCAAAAAAAAAAGCACTTGTTTTACCTTTAGGCAGCATGAATGCTCCCCAGCACTTCCTAAACGAAGAAATAAGCAACAGAAGAGATGGAAAGAAAAGACACACTACAAACTAAAGACAGTATCCGAGAATTTGCCAACACAAATTACTCTAGTAATCTCGTACTCTGATCTAGCAGGAATTGATGATGTTACATTCACAAATCTATATTGAGTTCTCTATAACTCTATTTTTAGTTCCAAATCAGAATATGCACTCTAATTTACGCATGCCCAGGTTTTGTGCCAACCTAGTTTCTATAATTCACCATTAGATAGATTAGAAAAATGAGAATAGACGTCTTGGAATATGTTCACGATCTAGGTTACTGATAAACATCGATGTACTCCCAAACAGCTGATTGATATAGACTTAGTATTCACTGACGCACGCAAAATATATAATAGTTTTCTTAGTGAGGACAGAGACATGACATGCACGAGAGTAATACACGAGGAAGAATTTAAGATGGAAACCAAAACAATTTCCTTAGAAAAAAATAACACAATCAATGGTAACCATTCATATCATACGACATCTTACATTCAGTAGAAACAGTAAGACATTTCAGTTGTCAATCGAGCATGCTGACATAAGATGTATATGCTATTTAAACATCACAGGAAACAAGACAATGGAACCTTGATATCAATATGTCTACATTAAAGTGATTGACAAAATGCAGAATGTAAACTTCATCAACATATTCATACCAAGGGTGATCGCCCATCATAATCTGTTCTGTTTGGATCTGCTCCTGCTCGAACAAAGCTTGTTAGTTGATAAAGATCTCCATGAAAAACTGCATTGTTCACCCTCAAAGCAAGTTCAGCTTCTTGCTTTCCAATGTGAAATGTAATGTCTGACTCTAGTTGCTTGTCTCGAAGATTGGTGTCTTTTCCCTGCCAGTTATTCTTGTTTTAGAAATCTTGATGAACATTTATCAATTCCTTTTTTGTGAAGCGTACACCTAACTAAAATGTTTAAAAAAATTTGTGGATTGAATAACAGCATATGTACACAAACGATATCATGTTCAACAGAAGAAAGGTTAATAAAGGAGTAATTGTAATTCAAAGTTTAATAACCAAAGCTTAAAATACCTCTAATATGTTGTTCAAGATTTTACGTCCGTCATAAAAGTATATCTCAAGTACATATGATAGTGTTTGTTTATCAATCCGTAGAAGCCGGCATAATTCACAAACACGAATAGTGTAAGGCTGAGGAATGTTGCAAAGGATGGAAATTTCTCCAAATGAACTGTTAGTTTCTAAAAGTGAGTGAGTCTCTTCTGACCCATCTTCGGCTATGCCAACTGCCTCCTGCATCCAGATGAAGGGGAAAAATGGGTATCTTACATAAGTTTATATTGCTGAAAACATCAGTCTGCTATTATGGAGAACAGCTTCAGAATAAAATAATTTCACAAACTACAACACCAAGGGGGACTAATAGAATCAGCAACTCTGATTCAAATATTTCATTGAAAATGGGAAATGTTTACAACAGCTGAACTTCGAGAATCAGCCAACTCTCCATAGCCAAAGCTTTTACACAGAAATTGCATGCCTCCTAAAAGAAAATTACCCTATTTAACAATACTAGGTACCGCAAAAGACGCAACAGCCCCTGAAGAAGAAAAGAAGAAATTAG
>CATIWF010063916.1:0-12645 GCA_949630135.1 Balakata baccata
CTGGGTTTCCATATGAATATTTGCATTTGCTAGCTAGCTTGATTATTTGTAACATTTGCACATTTGTTAGGCCATAGGCCTTTTCTTTTGCTTTTGAACATTTGTTTGGGCCATAGGCCTCTTCTTTTGCTTTACAATGCCATTTAACTAGTCACAACATCTTTTAAATCCATATGCATATGCCTTTTTGAACAATCATTACTTAACATTTGCATTTATATCATATTTGCATATTCAATAATCAATCACTTCATGTAAGAAAAGCCTATAACATAACCATGTATTTAAGTCATTCATCACCTTTTGATATCATATCCATACCATAACAATCACGTAATTCATATGACTGCAAGTCAAGTCACGTTGCACATAGCACGTAATAATCACATTACACGTAACACGTACCAAAGAAATCGTTCGATAATTAAACTCACCTTTTATTTTACTAATAAGCCTCTATCTTACTATCTTACTTTCTTTCACTTTCTTGAGACTCTCCAATATGCTGTGGACCTATATTTGGTCAATTGGTAGCTAAATAAACTTAGTGAAACTTAAATAAATTGAAACATGCATTTTAAGGACTACTAACTAGGGTTTGGTTTAATGGCAGTGTGACCTTCATGTGTTCATTAGCTTATAACTTTTTCTATACTAGTCCAATTTGTATGATTATTATTTCTAATTAAAGCTAACATGTATAGATACAACATATCTAAATTTCAGACAAATTGGACCATTGTGGAATATTTTATGCAATTTATAATCATGTTCTGTTCTCTGCCCTATTTTTGACCTTAGGCAGTTTTGGGATACCAATTTTGCTTCTTCATATCTTACAACGTGTAAGTTATATTTGTATGAAACTTTGCATGAACATAGATATATTAAAATGGAACATTTTTTATGTTGACAACTTTCATCCATTCTGCATCTAATGTCCTTATATGGTAGGGTAATTGTGACTGGTTAGAAATAGGGCTGACATCCGGACCAGTATGAATTTTGAAGGCTATAACTCATAACATACATAACATATTGAGATAAAATTTGTGCCAACATTTAGCTAAGACATGTAACTATAACTTTCATGCTTTAACCATTTACAGATTATATTTATAAAGAGATCAAAATTGGCAAACAATTGACTGGACCTACCCAGGACACTAAGCAGGCAACTCAAATGTGGAACAGACATGACTCTCTTGCCCATATCTCAATATCCGCCCTTCATCTGGTAATGACATTTTTTATACAACTAGATAACATATATATCTACAACTTTCATGTTTTGAACTTCCTCAAATACTGACTCTATCATGTAGAAATAGAATCAAAACAAAAAGTGATTCAGCTAGGCTCCCCAATGGAACCAGTTCTAGTCCGATGCCCATATCTTTTTACAGACACCAAATCATACAAAACTATATATCCATGAACCCAAGACACAAACTACAACTTTCATGTTTTGTGTTGCTCAAAAATCAGTCTCTATCATGAAAAAAAGGAGCAGCAACTGACTGTTGCCAAAACAGAATTCTAGAAATGATATAGTCACTTTACTACCTAAACCATGATCTAACAACATTCCAATCATGATTATCAATAAACAAAGTAATAAATAACTCACCTGTGACCAGTTATGGTTGAGTTTGAGGAAGAAATTTGGAAAAAAAATGGAGAAGAAATGAAGAAAGAGTAGCTGGATGAAAAAGGGCCAACACAGCCTTTATTTCCCAATGTTGCCAACTCACTTTTGCTTTTTCTTTTTTACCTTTTCTGTTATTATTTTTAAATAATTTAAATAAATAATAATTAATTAAATTTATTATTATTATTTCTACATATTTAAATGTACTTAGTGCAAAATACTATCTAGTCAAATTGTCTTCTTTAATTAATTTCACTATGCCAAATTTTATTTATTTCAATTTTAATCATTTTATTTAATTTCATTTTCAATATCTTGTATCCTTATTTAAATTATAGCTAAACATGTACGATTTGGTCCTATTGCGATAAACCGACCCGTGTCAAGTCTATCTCGTGAATACGTTCACGCCAAATCCCTACGTATGCATGTATTTCATGTGAATGACATATATAAAATGAATATGTCCAAATGTAATACGTGTCATAATACATGTGGAAAAATCGAGGATATTACATAAGGAGTGTTACGGACCCTCAAATCTAAAGTTAGATCTTCAATTGCAAATAGAATTTTGTAGTCGTGCAAGGTGGCAAGGGCATGCACAAAAGGTTCACTGCAGAAGATGGCATGGTCATGCAGATTGACACGCCTATATGAGGCTTAGTGAGGTCTAAAAGTGGCATGCCTGCGCCATTAATGATTTACTGAATTCTATACTTGCACGCCTTATGTTCCATCCACCACTCTCTAAACCTTCTATTGGCTCCAAACACTCCTCTAAATGCCCTTCTTCTATCTCAATTCCTACAAATAAAAAACACTATTAAGTAGACCAAATTGGACACAAACATATATAAAATATACACAATAACACTATAAATAACAATTATATATATATATATATATATATATATATATATATATATATTCTTTCTTTTTGTCACACGTAGGCTTTGAAGTCTGGATGTTGAATCTATGTATCCTAATAACCCTACTTAAAATTGTTTATTAGTGCATAAATTGAGCTAAATCCAATTAATTTTGCATGTTTGTTTTCTTGTTCTCTCGCTGCCAAGCTCTTCCCTTCTAGATTTGACTGTTGCTTCCTGCCTTGATCATGCCCTTGACTCACTCCAACTCAGTCCTCAACCCGTTGCATTCTTTCTATGTAGTTGTCTCAGGCTTTAGTTTCTGTGTGTTAAATGACCAGATATATATCTGTATGTTGCTAGCTAATGGGTTTGTACAGAAAGTCTCTGTGGTATTTGATTATATATCTTTTAAAACTTTGGGTTTCAGTATATTTTGGTACCTTAATATATTTACTTTTAGTATACTTGGATATATTTTGGTAAATTTTTAAGTGTTGGTATATTTAAAATTTATAATTAATATATTTACTTTTAGTATACTTTGATATATTTTGGTAAACTTTTAAGTGTTGGTATATTTGAAATTTTTAAAGTTAATTATAGTATTTTTTTTTTTAAATTAAGCAAAATTTTAAGCATATGTATTTTTGAAAATTTTTCTAAAATTCACGAAGCTTTAGTGGGAAATTTCACCAAATACTTTATTTATAAAAATATATTTCACCAATTATATATTTTTTTCAGTTATATAGATTCTATTTCAATTTTATCGATACAGTCATCGACCATCTATGCCCTCACCAGAGACCGGCGATTCTCAGGCTGAAATGGACGAGAAATCAATGGTCAGCGATTCTCTATGAGACGAAGCAATCTCGATTATATCTTCATCGATTTCTAGAAGACTGATTCTAGAAGCTCGATTTCATCTTCACCGTTGGGAGCCAACGAAGCCAAGGACAACAATTTCTCCCACGCCAGAGACTTTGAAGTAGCTCACCGACGCGAACAGTTCCTAATCTGCCGTGATTGGAGAGCCGCTTTCACCAGCAAATTATACGACTAAAATCTCTTCACCATTGAAAACCGCTCTCCGGCCGCCGCAAGACCTCTCCGCCAGGAGTTTATCCCCATATCATTTGTCGTTGTCCACGACAACTCAGCTGCCGTTATTGCTCTTCATTGTGGGTTCTTTAATTATTTGAGGTAAGGTGAATAATATGAATCTTGTCTGTCCCATTTGCTTTGCAGCTGAATTTTATAGAATTGTGTTAATTTGGTGTCAGATTCGTAGATGTAAATATTTGTTAGTTAATGATAGAAAGATTGGAATTTTTCATAAATACAAAGGGAAAAATAATTCAATTTTACCCGCTCTCAATATATTTTACAATTTTATCCAAAATAATTATACAATTACATGTGCTGTATATATTTAAGTATATCTAGAATATTTTCGATTTAAAATAATTATAAACAAAAATTATAAAATTTATTATATTTTGAGTATATTTTAGATATATTTTGAAAATATTTTCGATCTAAAACAATTGTGAACAAATGTTATAAACTCTATTATACTTTTGGCATATTTTGATAATATTTTTGGCCTAAAACAATTGTGAACAAATTGTATAAAGTCTAGTATACTTTAGGCATGCTTTGAGTATATATTAGGAATATCTTCGGTATATGGACAACAGTCTATAAAGTCTGGTATAATTTAGTCATACTTTGAGTATATTTCGGAGATATTTTCGGTCTAAAACAGTTGTAAACAAAAACTATATCTTGGATATATTTAGGGCATATCTTTGAAAGATAAAAGATAATTGATAATTAATAAACAAATATATACAAGAACTAATCTTAATATGCATAGGCTTTTATATAACAAAAGGGAAAAAATGAAACAAGAAACAATTAAAAGAAAAAGCCAAGGCAACAGAAAGAAGAGAAGAATGTGAGTGATGAGGAATGGAGGCAACGGAGCAAAAATTTCTTCTCTTGTCTCATTTGGATTTTCGACTGACAGTAAAAGGAGATATACCGAGCTACACAGTCTAGTTTTAAAAATCGATACAAATGAAATAATTCTCAGTACAAATGGAAAAACAGAAAATTAGGAATAAAAATGAAAAAAATATAAAACTTTCGGTAAACCATAAAATTTTCTTTAGAAAGATAGGTTTTGTTTTTGGGTTTGGTTCTTTTATAATTCATTCGATTTAAAACCCTGTTTAATTTCTGCTCGATTCTATAATTCCTTTATTTTGTGGAGTTTTGTGATTTCGAGTTCATTTTTATGAAAGACTGCTCTACTCTTTAAATGTGAAATCGAAGTAAGGAGCTTTGTGAATTGAACTCCTTAGAACCCAAATCTTCTGTGACCATAATAATGAATAATCAGTGTTTTATCAGTTTTATCCCAAGAACTCCTTTTTTTTTTTTTAGTTTTTATATCAAAAATCAAATTCAATCTTTCAAATTCTTTTAATCACATATTAGTGGTTTAATTGCCATTATTTTAATCTAAATTATAGATCCAGTCCATCAATTCTTCTTCTTTGTTTTTTTTTTTTTTTTGAAAATTTGGCAATTCAACTAAAGTATATTTGAATTATTTTTAAAGTATTCTCAAAGTATATCCAAAGAATTTGTAATGAATTCTCATGCTATTTTCAAAGTATGTTCAAGATATTTCCAAGATATAACGAACCAAAGTATATCTAAGTTATTTCTAAAGATAATAAACCAAGTTATATTCAAAGTATATCAGAGATATATAGCATTTGTACTTTTTAGTATATTTGTGATTTTTTGAATTTAAGTATTCTTATAATAATTTTAGATGTTTTTGTTAAGTTTAAAAAAACTCTAATTAGGTAATGTTGTAATATTTTAAGAATTTTTTACATTTTTTAAAAATTCCCTAAATTTTAGGGTTGTTGCAAATTTCACTTAGTGCTGACTGTTGAGGACTTCAAATTCACTGTTGTTAGGAAAAGTGATTTCACCAACCAGTATATATAATAATATGAGCAATTACGTAATCCTATAGTTTTGAAAGAAGTTGTGGAATAATATAATAGACAATAAATTAGGAATTAAATTGACGAAAATCTCTACATGTTCTACCTTTTATTAATATGGATGTCATTAGCGTCAATTCTTTTTGCCCACAAAATTGCTTAAGTGTAACCATCTTATTTATATATTGATCTGAGCTTTGATTGAATATACTAGTTGATCTTTTGATTTGTAAAAATATATTATAAAATTTTTCATATTTGGTTTAATACTTATAGTCTCACTAATTTTTTCATTACATATTAATAAATTTTAAATTTGTCTTTCTTTTTTTATCTTAAAAAATACCAAAAAAAAATCAACAAAATTTTAGTATCATCAACTTGATACCAAATTATTAAATTTATCATTCTTTTTTAATATTGTATTTTTTAAATTAATAAAATATCAAATTTATCAAAAAAAAAAAAATAAATAAGGATATATTTAGTATTTTTTAGTTGACTAATGAAATATTGTAATCAAAAGTAACTGAATGGAATAACTAGTATATTTAATCAAATCTGAAAAATTTTATAATGTATTTTCAAGAATAAAAAAACTAGTATATTTAACCAAACTTCAAGGATGTATTAGTAATTTACTCTTGAATAAAAGATAAGTATGGAGATCTTAGGACTGATTGTGCAGCTTTTAAGATAAAATTGAAATATTTGAAGATGTAATTATAGTTTTCCATTAGATTTAGTGCAAATTGAACACAATCAACCTTCAAATTTCAAATACGATAGTAAAATGAAAAAAAAAAAAAGTCAAATTCGGTTCTCTGTTATTTTATTGAGTCTTTATTATTTATTTTATTTTACTAAAATTTTTTATTTATATTATGTGCCAATTAAAACAAATTAAATTAATTAGAGAAAACAATGCATCAAAGATCTGGGTTAAATATGCAATTTCAACAATTGGATGGTCATTTGTCCTTCACCTCCAATTTTTTTTTATTATCTTTATGTTTGGAAGAATAGTAACGGAAGCGTAGAGATAGAAAATTAAGTTATGGGGAGAAAAAAAAAAAGAAAAAATTAAAATTAAAACTTAAAAGTATTAGATTTTTGTTTGAAAAATATATTCTTCAGTTTCTAGATGTTTTAAATATTATTGAGTTTTTAATTAAGATCTTCTCAGAGTGTTTCTAAGGTGGGTGGTGTCCCTTCTAGGCCTACCCTTCAGCTCAGATCTTCTCAGAGTGTTTCTACGGCTTTTGGGTTGGAGTCTACTAATGCTCGAGTCACTTGTTCTTTGCAATCTGACCTCAAGGATCTTGCTCTTGCTACTTCTGCTCTTGTCTCGGTATGTTTTTCTTCTTAATTGATTGCATCTTTAACTATATTGATGAGTAAGATTGTGGATTTGTTCGTGTTTGTAATACTGCATCAATGAGAATTTGTAATTGGGTATTTTCATATACCTTTTATGTCATATATGATTCAGTCAAAAATTAAAGGTATGGTGTTAGGGAGTTCACAACAAATTGATTATGGAAAAAAGATGTGATTTTTCAGGGTGCGAGTGCTGAAGGAGTACCGAAGAGACTAACCTTCGACGAAATCCAGAGCAAGACGTACATGGAAGTAAAAGGAATAGGCACTGATAATCAATGCCTAACGATCGAAGGTGGAGTTGACAAATTCGTCTTCAAACAAGGAAAATACAATGCCAATTGGAAGTTCTGCTTAGAGCCAACATCCTTCAGAGTGTAGGCAGAAGGTGTAAACAAGAATTCCCCAACTGAGTTCCAAAATACAAAGCTCATGACCCTTTTAACCTACACACTTGATGAGATTGAAGGACCCTTTGAAGTGGGCTCTGATGGGACACCAAAGTTTGAGGAGAAAGATGGGATTGATTATAGTGCAGTGACTGTTCAATTGCCTTGGGGTTAACGTATCCCATTCCTTTTTACAGTCAAAAATTTTGTGGCATCAGGCAAACCAGAGAGAGTTTCAGCGGTAAATTTCTTGTACCATAGTATCGCGATTCCTCATTCTTGGATCCAAAGGGAAGAGGTGGCTCTACTGGGTATGATAATGCAGTTGCATTGCCTGCTGGGGGAAGAGGAGATGAAGAGGAGCAGGCTAAGGGGAAAAACAAGAGAGTTGCATCATCGTCAGGGAAAATTACCTTGAGTGTCACTGGAAGCAAGCCGGAAACTAGGGAGGTTATCGGTGTGTTTGAGAGTTCTCAGCCTTCTGATACTGATTTAGGGGCAAAGACACCAAAGGATGCCAAGATTGAGGGCATTTGGTATGCTCAACTTGAGTCATAGATACGATGTTGTCTGACTTTGCATTTATATTCTTGGTTCAGATTTTGCCATACGTTGAAAATGTTTATTAATGCTGAAGTTTTCTATCACCCGATTGAAATGCTCGAAGACTCTTTATCTTGTATATTAATTCTATCATCGTCCTCACTGTTTGTGATAATGCTTTAATCGAATTATCAAATTTGTTCAATCGATTTTTTTAATAATCAATTTTGAACTATAATACTTAACAAAAATTATAATTATAATTTTTTTCTTTTTTTATTCCGTCTTCTCACCAACTATTCAAAATATGAGTGAGAATAATGTTGAAAAATGAAGAGGACACTTGGTATTTTTCAATCTCCAATTCATTGGTAGTCTTTTCAGGTGTTTATTAGTTAGCTAAATGGTATTTTAGACAGCTACTACAATAGTAATTATAAAAGACCAGCTAAAATGTAAGGTACTTCTTGAATTATTAATGAAATTTCCAGTTTCTCTAGTTTTTATACAGACATGATGAATTCTAACTCCCCACAAAGTGATATTTAGAAATTTATTTAATACAAAAGATTCAAGAAATCACATCATTATGATACAAAATAATATTATGAATAACTGCAAATAATAGCTAATACTATATAATTAGAATTTTAAAAATTTATTTAATAGTAATTGATATGGGATTTTATTTATATATATAAATGTATAAATTTAATAATTATGATTCTGAATTAAACAGTATACCAGCAGTTATTGTTACTGAGCCTTTGATACCAACAACAGTTGGAGAAGACAATGCACAAGCCATGAATGAGGCAGCGTATTGTGAAGTTAATAATAATACAATAAAGGTCCAGAATAATTATGACGTTTCAAGTGACACAAGTCAACTTAATTCAAGTTCAGGGACTGTTCTTGAAGCAGATACAGATGTTGCCATGGGTAAAGATATTGTGGCAGATACAAGTGTTGCTGCGGGTAAAAAAATTGAAGTGGATGCAACAGGTGGGAGTGATGCTAAGAAGAGTTGGGCAGATTTATCTTAAATTGAGGGAGAGGAATGGACAACAGTTACAAGGGAAAAAGCCTCCCCTAAACAACAACGGCGCCAACCGGTTACACTCTCTAGGCGAATAACAAGAAAACCCAGTAAATTGAATTTATGAAGATTTTGTATTGGAATTGTTGGGGTTTCGGTAATACAGGCACGCAGAGGACTTTATATTCCTTTTGTCAGCTTTATAAGCCAAATATAATATGTCTAGCCGAGCCAATGATTGAGTTTTCATCAGTTCCATATTCCTTTTGGTTGACTTTACGGTTAACTTTAATTGGGAAAAATAATAAACCACTACCAACAATGTGGTTACTGTCAAATTCAGATTTACCAGTGCCACAAGCAAGTTATGTCCATGAACAACATATCACTTTGACTTATTCCTTTCCTAACAAGAACTATTGCGTTTCTTTTGTATATGGCAGTATCTGGGCTAATAGGCGCAGGTTGCTATGGGAGGATTTAAAGACTTTGCAGGGGTTTATCCCAGACTCTTGGCTTGCATTTGGCGACTTTAACACAGTCATGGGAGCCCATGAAAAGACAGGAAGAATGCTAGCACTTCAACCTTGTCGATACTTTCAGAATTTTATGGAAAGTTGTGATTTCATAGGAATTCCAACAAAAGGAACTTTGTTTACTTAGATTAATGGAAGGAGAGGTTCCGACAAAGTGGAGAGCATTTTGGATAGAGCCACGGCTACACCAGGTTTCTTTTCGACTTGGACAAATATAGCTTGCACAGCTTTAGCACGGTTCAAGTCTGATCATTCACCTTTACTTTTGAATTGTAGGGAACAACATATGAATCATGTCTCCAGATTCCACTTTCAATCTATGTGGCTGACTAATGAATCTTTGCGAGCAATAATTACTAATAACTGGCCCAACAGTATGTATGGTATTTCTCCTATGCAGTTTCTAGCAATCAAACTAAAATACCTCAAAAAAGTGCTACAGAATTGGAACAAAAATTCGTTCAGAAATGTGCATAAGAATGTCAAGAAATCAGAGCTTGACTTACAGGAGATTCAGAATCAAATATCATTGGAGGGTATCTCGGATTTGCTGCACAAAAAAGAGTTGTATGCTAGTGAACGATTCAATGATCACTTATTGCAATAGGAAATTTTCTATAGGGAGAAAAGTCGAGCAAAATGGCTTCAAGCAGGTGATCGGAATACAGCGTTTTTTCATAATTTGCATTGTTGTCGTTTACCTTTACAACGGATTTCCACATTGCAAATAGATGGAGTGGTTTGAAAGGATAGCCGATTGATTGAGAACCACATAATAAATTACTACACCAATTTATTTCAAGCAGATCAAAATGTTAATTGAAACATCCATAAAATTGCTGAGGTGGTTCCGCAATTAGTAACATCGGAGGAAAATGAAACTCTTACAAGAATTTCAACGGATGATGAGTTAAAAAGGGCCGTTTTTCAACTTGATCCTCAAAGTGCACCAGGACCCAACGGCTTTACTCGTAGTTTTTATCGTGCATTTTAGGATTTGATTGGATAGGATGTGTGCCAAGCAATTTGATCACTCTTTAACACTGGTAAAATTCCTATTGGGTTCAATTCAAGCCTGATTGGTTTTGATACCAAAAGTCCCAGATGCCATTACAATTGAGCAATTTCGACCCATTACTATGAGTAACTTTACTTTTAAAGTAATGATGAAAATCATAACCAATAGACTTTCAAATATAGCTGCTCGGATTACTTCTAACAATCAATTTGGTTTTATTAAGAATAGGAATATTACTCAATGTATTGCTATGGCTTATGAGGGAGTGAACATTTTAGATAAAAAATGTTTTGGAGGCAACATGGCCTTGAAGGTAGACATACATAAAGCATTTGACATGTTGGATTGAAATTTTATTCTTGATGTACTGTAGTCTTTCGGGTTCAGCTTAATTTTTAGAGATTGGATTTTAGAAATTTTCTCATCGGCAAGATTGTCGATTTACATCAATGGGATTTCTAGAGGCTATTTTTCTTGCTCATGAGGAGTCAGGCAGGGGGATCCATTATCTCATCTACTTTTTTGCTTAGCTGAAGATTTTTTAAGCAGGTGAATTGCACAGTTAACTATATCGGGATCTTTGGAGGCAACGACATATATGAGGGGAGTGCCTTTCCCGACACATTTTTTATTTGCGGATGATGTTTTGATTTTTGCAAGAGCAATAATGAGAAATATTAAGCAGCTTTCACAGGTCTATGAGAGTTATGGTGCTTTGTCGAGATAGTGAGTAAATTGGGCTAAGTCGAACATTTTTTTTAGCAAACACTGTAATGTCCAGCGATTTAGGCTCTGAGCGTGCGTGACCATAGTTGGGCACGCCGGTCTAGTTAAAGTCTAAATTTGGACTCATGAAAAAAATGATAAATTATGAGGAAAAATAAGTAGAGATATTAATAATATGAAATTAAAAGATTGGTGGAAGAATTAGGAAAAATTTAAAAATTTCTCTAGGGACAAAATCGGTATTACTAAAATTATTGGAGGAAATTTTGTAAGAATTAGAAAATCATGGGGTAGAGGTGAAATTTTCCATAATTAAAATTTAATCAAGATTAATTAAGTTAATGAATCAATAGGAGGAGAGATTAAGCTAATTAGTAGGACCCACATACATAAACCTAAGTATAAAAGTCAAAAAATGAGGCTTATTGTCACAAAATCAATCCATCTTCTTCTTTCCTCTTTGTTGCCGTCCCTTTCCACCCAAACAACCCTAATCCTCCATTTGTAACTCAATTAAGCTTCTTAAAGAGTGGAAGAAAAGAATTTGGAGAGAAAAAAATCAAGAAATTAAAGAGATTCCACCAAAAGAGAGCAAGAGAGAAGGAAGGAAATAAGAGAAAAAGGAAGAGAAGGAAGTGATGATTTGGCCACCTTTGGAGAATCATCAAGGTGAGTTTCTTCTTCTCAAATCCAACCTTATTACATATATTTGAACTCTTTGTAGTTGATTGGTATGGTTGGAAGTGTTATATTAGGGTTATGTTTGAAGTTGTGAACTTGTGTTGATATTTTGTTTCAAAAGGAAAAAATGTAGGATTGAGTAGGATTGTATTGGAATTTAGTTTAGATGACCATGGATGTTGATTTTGTGACTTGTAAACTAATGAAACATAACATAAAATGAAGAGGAAGGGGCTGCCCAATGATGGAGATATGTTTGGGAAGATGATTAGATGTGTTGATGTTAGGTATATGATTAGTTGATGTTGAATGTTATGAAAAAGGACTTGTATATTAGGGGGCTGTTTTATTTGTCTTAAATGGAGGGAATGGTATTAGGTTAAAATGAACACAAATAAGGTAAAAAGATGAGGAAATAAGGTTATGAAAAAGGGTAGATGAGAATTAGGAACACAACATAATGTTCATGCATAAACCTTGAATGAATGTGTCATTTAGTGACATATTGTTTCTTTTGTTAAGGTCAAGCAAGTAGCCACCAAGGGGTGGACAAGGGCAGGGAAAAGGCCACTTAACAAGAGGAGGAAAGAAAGGAAAAGAGAAGGATTAGAGGCTAATTTGGTAAGTGCTTCTTGGATAAAAATTATGCATGCCATAAAATGTGAAGTTTGTATGAAATGTATGTTTGCATGTGACTTAGAAAAATGTTTTGTGTGAAAAATAGTTGCCAATATAATTTTGTGGTAAATTAATGTGATATGTTGAGTTTTATGCA
>CATIWF010063917.1:0-11788 GCA_949630135.1 Balakata baccata
AGTTACAAAACACTGCTTGTGACTGACCCGAATCAGTCATAATGAACACTTAAAGAAGAAGAGATGATTACTTACCAAGAACAAGCTTTCAAGGGCTGAATTTACAGCAAAACTTAAGTGAAACAATGAAGAAAAGATGGCTCTTATGGGGGAAGAAGAAGAATAAACGGCTGGGGAGATAAGGCTGTTCAGATGTGTGAAAAGAAGCAAAATGGGCAGCACTAATAAGCCAAAGGCTGCCTCTCTTCTTTTGTCCTTTCTTCCTTTTCCTTTTCTTTTTTTTTTTTTAATTTCTATCATTTAATTAACTAATTTTCAATACCTTGTCATCCTTATTCAATTTATAACTTGACACGTGCGACTTGCTCTTATTACGATAAACCGACCGGTAGCAAGTCTACCTCGTGAGCATGTTCTAGCTAAAATCCCTTTGTATGCATGTGTTTCATATGAATGACATATATAAATTGAATATGTCCAAATGTAATGTGTGTGTCATAATGCATGTGGGAAAGTCAAGGATGTTACAAAGACTTTGCAAGGTGATTTGTTATGGTTGAGAAGGTGGTGGTGTAGGCATTTCTGGTGCACTTGAACTTTCTCCTCCTATGGTCCCTTGCACACTTCCTTGTGGCCCCTTGAGTTGCCTTTTGGGTGCCATACTCTCCAAAGACATAGAAAAAAAGGTATCAACTTTATTGAAGGGCTTTGCAATTGAGGAAATATTAGATGTCTAAGAAGCTTTCATATTTACAGCGAGATGAAGAGAAAAGTACACAATTTTCATTGGTCACAAGATGAAGAAACCTTGCAAGATAAGGGATTTGAGCATGGAGAGAAATGGTTTTTTTGGTAGTGGAGGCTATGGATTGAAACTTGTCAAGAAGAAGATGTGCAGTTTCAGTAGGGCAACTGTGAATCATGGCATAAAGGTAGAGAAGGTCTTCATGAGTAACTTTCTCATTGCTTTCACTTCTTATATTGATTGTAACGCCCACTAATTATGGCTTAGTTAGATGAATATGTGAGTGATATATATATAAAGTAAAAAAAAATTATTAGAAATAAAATTGAATTAATGACTAAATTAGAAAATAAAATAAATTTAATTGTTAATATAGTTAATTTGATTAAATAATACTACATAATTAAATTGTACTTTAGTAAAGACTAGTGAGACTAAATATATGTAAAAATATGAAAATAATAACAATAGATAAATAAGTTATAATAATAATAATAATAATAATAACAACAACAACAACATAAAATAAAAAATTAATTAATTAAAAAAACTGAATGTAAAGTCGGTTAAAGGGGCTGGCCAAATGGGCCTTAATGCTCTACATTTTTTTCCCACCCTCCTTTCTACTCTTATTTTTTTTTTTACATACCAGACTAAAATCTTCATCTCTCCCTGAAGATTTGAAGCAAAAATCACTCCAAAATAATTGATTTTTGGTAAATTATTTTTCTATCAATTGTTAGTGTATTGTTGGAGTTGCTAGGATTGTGTTATAGCAGTATTTTATGTCCCGATTTTGATAGCAAAAAAAATTGATTTTAAAGAAGTGTTAAACATTAAAGTTGTAGATTTATGTCTATATAAATAATTTTGTAAAATTTAGTTTATAGAAAGAGATATTTGAAATTTGTTAAAACTGGTTTTTGGAGAAATATCAATGAAATACCCTGCTGTATTGGATTGTTTAGATCATCTTAGAGGCTGAATTAAAGAAAACGTAAAACATAAAAATTGTAGCTCTATGTGTTTTATAGTTGTTCACCAAATTTAGTATATATCCCTATTGCTTAGGCTGAATTATAGTGAAATGAATTGTGGCTATTCCTTGAGTGAGCTGTTTCCTTATGCTTATACAACTTTAGTAAATTTCGTACTCGATTTTAAACTCTTTAAAGACCAAACTAGGTAAATATTTAAACATAAAAGTGTTAGGAAAATATCTTAGGTATATTCTGGTGGAAGTTTTACATTAAATGGTTGTATATTTTGTGAGTAATAACTATGAGAAAAGTTACCGGTTAGTTATGGCCCTGTGTTGGACCAATTATATTATCACTATCAATTAAGCACTTTAGAGGCCAAATTGATAAAAATGATAATATGAAAAATATTTCAAATTATCTTTTCTAAGTTTCTACAAAGTTTTATGATACTACAAGCTACATGTTAAAAGATATAAATTTTTAAAATTTATATCTCAAAACTCCCTAAGGGTAGAAGACATGACAAATTTTGAAATTACACAAAAAATAGTGTAATGTTTCAAAAATTATAAAATTTTAATATGTTATAGTATTATTTGTTAATTTTAATTAGAAATAAAAATCACCAAAATTCGATAAGTGTAGAAAAAGTTGTAGGGTCAACAATCATTCAAAGTCATATTGCTACTTATAATAAACTTTAGTTATTTATTTAAACTAAATTAAGAATAAATGTTTTTATAATGTATTAATCAATTATATATTTAAATTAGGCATTAGTTAAAATTTTAATTTAAAAACAACATATCGCTTTATTATTTTCAAAGTCATGCCACTAATATTTAAACATGTTATATCTTAAAAAATATTGTATTTTTCACCATTAAATTAACACATGATTAAAACACTCGCTTATGTTCAATTTTTTTAGCTTAATGTAATTTAAAAAGGTGTGATAATTGAATTAAAAGGAAAAAATATGTGTTTTAATCATGTAAATTGATAAATTTCCGTTACAATTGTATTTTACATTTTTTTTTTTCATGTGAGTTATATAAAATTTAAAAAGAAAAAGTTTAACTTTCATTTTTATTTTTTTCTTTTTGTTGGTTATGAATTCTGAAAATTGAGCTTTTCTACAAAGTGAGGATGCTGAAACCGTATTATACAGCACTATTTTATCTTTTTTGGAAGTTGTTGATATGGCATTTGAAACAAATTAAATGGTTTAACCATGAATTTAGGAAGTTACCATAATCCATAACTCAAAAACGATAACTGTTATTATCATGAGAAAAGTTAAAATAATTATTATGAGAAATAAAATCTTGTTGAAAAGATCAATTGGGATCGGTTTATGTTTTCGTTAATTTCATAATTTAGTATATTTAGGAGGTTTTTTGTGTCCAAAACCCAATCTCATTTATGTTCAAATGTTTGCCGAAAGAAACTATTTTGTCCACAACTCAAAAAAATAAAAATAAAAAAAGAAAAACCCTAAATCTTGGAAACCTAATTATCAAAGGAAATAGCAAAATCTACTTTGAAGTCCTTTTTTCTTCCTCATCCTCTAACTCGATGTAGTTATAACGTTAAACAAAGTTATAATTGGCTTCGACATCGTCCGTTGAACTAATCTCCATGGCCACTGAAGCCGCCACCACCAAATTTCAAAACCCTGATTTCCGACCGGATTTTCAACCCGAAATATCGGTCACCCCCCATGACGGTCTCCATTTTTGGCAATTCATGATCGCCGGTTCAATTGCTGGTTCTGTCGAGCACATGGCCATGTTCCCGGTCGACACAATAAGACACACATGCAGGCTCTCGGTTCTTGCCCAATTAAATCCGTCAGTATCTCTTATGCCCTCCGTTCTATTCTCCAATCTGAAGGTCCCTCCGCCCTCTACCGCGGCATCGCCGCCATGGGTCTCGGCGCCGGCCCCGCCCATGCCGTTTATTTCTCCGTTTACGAAGTATGTAAGAAATATTTCTCCGGTAATAATCCTAACAATTCAATAGCTCACGCCATGTCTGGAGTGTGCGCCACCGTGTCCAGCGACGCCGTATTTACGCCTATGGATATGGTGAAGCAGAGATTACAATTGGGGAATAATACATATAAAGGATTGTGGGATTGTGTAAAAAGGGTTTTAAGAGAGGAGGGGATCGGCGCTTTTTATGCATCTTATAGAGCTACTGTTTTGATGAATGCTCCTTTCACTGCGGTGCATTTTGCAACTTATGAGGCCGTGAAAAGAGGGTTTATGGAGATTTCGCTTGACAGTGCCAATGATGAGAGGATGGTTGTTCATGCTACTGCCGGAGCTGCCGCAGGAGCATTGGCAGCTGCTGTTACTACTCCGCTTGATGTTGTTAAAACTCAGTTGCAGTGTCAGGTACCACAATTCTTGCTTGCTTGCTTCTTATTTTCAATCTTGGTATATATTCGGTGATTTAATATTGCCGAAGTTTCAAATTATGTCAGAATCAAACTATTACATTTGAATCATGGAACAAAAATTTAATTAGTCAGAATATAGATGGAACTTATTTTGTTTTTAAATCAGAATTAACTTAAATGTAACTCTATATTTGAAACTTTAAATGGCACAGAATGAGTATCGTCAATGAGTATCATCTGATCTATCTCTGTAGGTGCACAGTTGTAGAAGCCTGATTGGATTGGAAATGCAATAGGGAGAGTGAGAGAGTTGTTTATTAGAACCATTATCAACGAAAATGTAGCTATTGTCATAACTGTGTTTATTATTCTTCTCATCTACAAAATTAGTAATTGCCGCATCCTGAATACAACTACATACTCTGAAGACTTTGAAGTGCCGTACCATCAATTATCATTTCTACATAAAGTGAAAACATGCTAGTGTGTGTTCGGATTCCTCAGTCTCAAATGAATTTCTAGCTCTTGAATTTTATCCCTTTGATTTTTATGGGTGCTTCATAAGAATATTGTCTAGTTGATTGGCTGTTTAATTATGTTTATTAGGCAAAAACCATTCTGGAGTTCCTGAACTTATCAGGTTTTGAGAATAGGTCTGCAAACTTTTTCTTTTTTCCTATTGAATTGAGCCCTTAAACTATCAAATTTGGCCATCATCAAGTCCTTTTTTATTACTTTTAACGGTATGTCGCTCATGCGTCTAACAGCTTTTAGTAACTCAAATGTTATTATAATTAATATTAGGCATCTCATCAAACAACACTCGAGCCTCATAATTCTTTCATAGGCAACTAAGCACCATAAGGAAATGACTGTTCACTGATTTCCAAATCACACGATCCCATTTTGCAAGAGGGTAAGCATGTCTAAGTAAACCATCTTGTATTGTCCCATCGAAATTGAGCAAACAACTTCATCCTCTTCCTGCACCACCTTCTGCTCTTTTTTTTCCCCTGTTGGAGCCAGTGGTCAGTACAAAAGAGCCAAAGTTTAAAAGGCAGAATGTCATGGCTGCCTCTGTTGATGCTGCTTCTGCATCTAACAGTTACTATCTGTGTAACACCCCTTACCCTACTGAGTTAACAGATGAGTAAGGAAAGCTACATGTTTACCTCTCGTTTAATTCATTTACTGATCATATAAAGATGTACTTCTTTTTTGTTAAGCAGTCTTCATTATTAGTTATGTACAAGCAAAATGCAAATCAAAATTCCAAAAAGAACAATAAGTATTTTACCCACAGTTAGGCTCTTGGCTGCTCTCATGAATTTGGATTCCACTGGTTCCTGCTAGCTTTATCTACAAGCTACTTCAAAATAGCGGCAGCTCCTTAACCTATACAAGAGAAAACAAAGATCTCTTGCGCCAAGCAAACTCTTAGTGGTACTTGCTTTTTGGCAATAACCATAACCAATATAATATATATAATTTTCATATATCACTTGCGCCAAGCAAACTCTTAGTGGTACATGCTTTTTGGCAATAACCATAACCAATATAATATATATAATTTTCATATATCAAGTAAATAAATCAAGCATTTCAAATTCTATTTATTAAATTAATAGCAGTTATCACATACAAGAAGTGTAATGACACTTGTTAAAACCTCATGCAAACATAAACATCAATTTCCATTCTTAATGCATTAACAACTTTAAACATACATATATAAGTCTTAATGCATTCCATTTTATCTTCACATAATTACAAACTTTCAAATTAACTAAATTTTTCTTTATATTCTTGTCCGTTTTATTTTATTCTTCAATTATTTGCCCAATATAGCCTAGACTGGACTTAGGGAGACATAAGGGATATAATGCGCCACTTGGCCTAAATAAACGGGTCACACGGCCTATGTAAATAGGTGCCTATAAAATGGGACGTACGTTCTAAAATAACAGGTAGTTCCCTGCCTAATTAAATGGGCAATAAATTGCCTACGGGTTGTTACAGCCTATGGGCTAATATAGCCTTAACTCTCCCCAATTGGCATGCCAACCTATTTACCCCACTCTAGTCTAGGATAGGCATGTCTTATCCCTTTCATATCTCATTATTCAAGCTCATTTTATATACTTTTGTAATTTTGTTAAACATCTTTTAATTATAACAAAGTCCATCAATCTCAACATATTCTCAAACATATTTAACCTTCATAATACATAAAAAAGATCACACAATGGTTTCAATCAAACTCAATTTCCATACAAGTCATTCATTCTCTTTAATTTCATCCATCTCAATCACAATTTCTTATTAATCAAAATTAATTCACTTCTAAACTCAAAGAATCCAATTAAACATAATTCATCAAATGGTTCATTATTTAATCAATATTCTAGACATAAATATCCATTTCTGTATTCTTTTTTCATCACACATAATATATCTTGCCTAATTAGTCATTTCTTATTTATGTTCTAATTAAACATAATTATTCATCAAAATGTTTTATATTCACTATAATCCATTAAACTCATTCTAATGCAAAGTCTTACATCACAACATACAATAACTTAAACTATTTTTACCATACATACCATTAACTTAATTTAAATTAATGTTCTAAAAGCATTTTCATTCAAATCAGATTTTTATTTACCAATGTTATAGTATATCGTCAACAAGCATGTACATACCTTATATAAGTTTTTTCTCCCTTCCTTTCCTTTCCTTTCTTTTTTTCTTCTTTCAAGCCTTCTTTTCTCCTTCTTTGGTTTCTCCTTCTCCTTGATTAGCTTTTCTCTCCAAAGATGCACCTATTTTTCATGAAATATATCAAAACCTAACATTTAATCATTCACGTGCTCCACTTTTTCTTTTATGCATTAACCTTAGAAAACCTAACTAGCTTTCTTCCTATTATAGTTTATGTTTTCTAATTCTAAGTTCAAGGTTTCTCTTTCTATAGCATCTTAGCACCTTCATACATTACATTTTTGCCTCTTTACTTCAATCTCTTATACCTTACTTCCTTAACCCATTTTTCTTCACTTTAAAACTCAAAAGAGGTTAATCTTTGCTTTTGAAGAAAGAAGTAGAGAGGAGATAGAAATCAACTTACTTCCTCAAATTTTCTCCAATGGCCGGTTTTCAAGAAGCTTTTCTCCTCTTCTTTTTGTTTTTCTTCTCATTTTCTCTTTTCCTTACGCCTTTGGTCCTTCTCAAAGCATAAAAATGCCTTTTTCTAAGTTTTCTCTCTCTAAAAATTTTTGTTTCAAGCTTTTGGTTATGGAGGAAAATGAAGGAATATGTGGCTGCATTAAAAAGAAGAAGACAAGGCTGGTGTAAGGTGGAGGAAGAATAGGGAGAAATCTAGAGAAATTTGGAAAAGAAAGTGGGTCCCACAATTTACTCTTAGATTTTCTTTTCATCTTAAAATTAGATGGTGTTATGGGCTATGTTGAGATATTTTTGACATATTGTGGCCGGTCATAGCAAGGAGAATCTGCCCATTTTGTGTCAATTTGAAATATTTCAACTTTAGTCCTCCAATTTTACCTTTTTCACATTTTTGCCCCTAAACTTTTCATCTTTTACAATTAAGTCTTAAACCAAAATTTATTCTTTTTCCCTTCATTAAACACTATATATATCATTTTATTACTTTGCATTTATTATCTAATTATTACTAAATTTCAAATTTAGACTCCAATTGGTACGACGCTTCGATTTTAAAAATATGCATGACTCGGGATTTGAATTAATGGATATGACAATCTGTTTCTCAAGAGTCAAGTGATTAATTTCATCGGATCTGGTATGGTGCGTATGGGTGGGTGGAATCATCAGATTTTGAATGCATTCATGGAAGGACCGAGAATATGCCATTTTGATCACACTGACAAGGCTATTTCTTGAGTGGACACAATGCTTCCCTAGTGGTTCTTGGCACTTTATTGCTTTGGCTTGGATGGTATGGTTTGAGTTCTGGATCATTCAGTGGAATATTGATCCATATGCAGCTACTAGCTGTAATGATCAATGAAGTGTTGTTGGTAGATGTTGGAAAGTTATATGATTTGAGCTAAAAATCAAGAAATTGTTCTTTAGAATATTTCCTTTTATATCTTTGATATATTTCCTTTTGCATCTTTGATATTTTTTCTTTTTGGATCCTTGATTTTAGGGTTAGAAATTTTATATAAACACATATAATTCTTTGTGATTAAATAAGAAAAAGAGAGCTTGAAATCTCTCTGTTTTCCAACATGGTATTAGAGCTGGGTTCGGCCAGTCTTTTTTTCTACTTAAAGCAGTCACTAGATTTCTAGGGTTTTTATACCCATTGTCATACAAAGAGAATTGATTTTCATCGCCTAGGTAGGAGTATAGTTGTCGCCTCAAGTGCAAGGCGATAAAGACTCCTATCGCCTCAAGTGCAAGGCGAGGCGAGGCGCGCACTTGATGAAAGTAAGGCGCACACAAAATAAAATGAAATAAAATAAACCTAGAACTTATACCACAAGTTCACAATATAACATATACATAAAAGTAATATAAGTAAAATATAGTTTTATAAAATAGCTACAAGTCTTAGTCCTAGAGTAATACTATTATACTAATATTATAGTAGGTTCTAAACTCCATGTTTTCTTCTTCTCCTTCCTCTTCTTCTTCTTCAATATCTTCTTCTTTATTGAAATCCTCTTCCTCTTCTTCACTACCCTCTTCCTCATCTTCAAAATCCATGTCTTCCTCATCTCTAAGTATTAGAGGACTATTATTTTTTTGAAAAGTTTTTGCCTTTTCTGCTTGCTTAGGCCTACACCTAGTAGTTGATGTAGATATGGAGCCAACATTTTTTCCCGTAATTGATCGATTATGATAGGCCTCCTCTCCAACTCCTCTAGCTCTAGCAACTGCATCCCATTGCAAAGAATCATCATCAAATACAAAATCTTCTTCATTTTTCTCGTCCATCACACCCATCAACCATTCATTGCTATCATCTATATTTTGTAAAGAAATGGGATCAATGCGGTCAAGTGTATCATATCGACGCTTTAACACTCGATTATATTTGACAAATACCAAATCATTTAAGCTTTTTTGAGCTAGTTTATTTATTTTCTTGCTATGAATATGCAATTATAAGCAAAACAATTTCAATACAATTCAACAAAGTTGCAAAGTGCATAATGTTTTTTGGAAAAATAAAATTCAATTCAATAGTTTAATGCTTACATACTCAAATGTGCTCCAATTACGCTCACAGCCAGATGCACTACAAGTGAGGCTAAGGACCTTTAGCAAACTTTTGCAAATCCGGAAATGAAGATCCATAAGATTTCCACCATTGAGCTGCAATGCTAATATTTAAGACATAAGTCATACAACATTTAATTCTTAAATCCTAATTGGCTAACTACTTGTAAAAACAATTATTTGATTAAAGTTTATCTGGAGATTTAGTTTTTCGATGCCTAATAGCCATGTCAATCCCAAATAGTCCTTCCGCATTTTGGTATAATGCAATTTGATCATAAATTTTGTCTTGCTCTTTGATGCTTGGGACCAACCTTTGCAATGCTGCATAAAAGCCCTTCATAACCTCTGCATCATGATAAGGCTCAGAACTTGAATAGAAAAACTTAGGATTTAGGTAATATCCCGCTGCATGCAAAGGCTGATAGAGTTGACAATCCCATCTATTGTCAATGATTTTAAAGACATCTTTGTATTTCTCTTCATTGTTATTAAAAGAACTCATGATAGCCTCTTTAGCCATGTCCATAGCTTTATAGATGTATCCCATTGCTGGTTTTTTCTCACCATCAACCAATCCAAGTACTCGGACTAAAGGGCTAAATATCTTCAAGATATATACAATGCTAGTCCAAAAAGAGGGTATCAAAATAATACAAGTCACCTGTTTATGTTTAGCTTCTTTGGCCCATTTACTTGTTGTCCATTCTTCAGAAGTGAACATCTTTCTCAAATTATTTTTTTGCTTATGTATGTGTTAAAGAGTAAGAAAAGCAGTAGCAAATCTTATCACACCAGCTCGAACAAGTTCTTTTTGTCCAGTGAAATGTCTTAACAAATTCACTAATCCAAGTCAAACATAAATGAAAGCATTCAAGCTCATTGTCCGCTTCAATGTCCTACTAAAAGTAGGCAATTTTCGAATATCTTCCAATATTAGGTCAATGCAATGAGCAGCACAGGGAGTCCAAAACAAATGTGGTCTCTTTGTTTCCAATAGTTTTCTTGAAAACAAATCAAAGAAAGACAGTGTAGTTGCAAATTGAAAAAACAAAAGCCAAGAACTATTTAGTTATATTATTGATGAATTGCATAGCCAAGAACTTAGAAGTTGCAAATGAAAAGAGAGTTTTTAGTTTTACCTCCAAGAATATTATTGCTTGCATAATCAGTGATAACTTGGACCACATTTGCTTCTCCAATATGTTCTATGAAGCTATCAAGTAACTCAAATATTTTTTCTCCAGTCTTTGAATACTCAGAAGCATCAACAGATTTAACAAAGAAAGTTCCTTTTGGTGAATTTACCAAAAAGTTAATGAGGGTCCTATTTTTCTTTTCAGTCTATTCATCACACATAATGGAACAACCATACTTTGCCCATTCATGTTCATAGGACTTCATCATTTTGGTTACTTCATCATTTTGGTTACTTCATCGACTTCTTTTTTCAAAAAAGGAATCCTCACCTCATGGTAACTAGGTGGTTTCATGCCAACACCATATTGCCCTATGGATTCAATCATCACATCAAAGCTTGGATACTTAACGACATTGAATGGTATCGCCGCATCATACATCCATCAATCTATATCTCTACAAGCTTTATCTCACAATTCTTTCTTGCATGCTTCATTGATTGTAGATTGCCTTGCCTTGTTTTTTTTTTTTATTTTGAACAATTTTTCTATATTTGGAGCAAAGTAAATATCTATTGGACCCTTTTGCCTTGGCTTTTTTACCATACTAACTACTTTGTTACTTCCTTCCCTCGAACTTTTGCTTCCCCCAACAATATCTTCTAATTCTTCATCATCTCCATAAGCGTCTACATCTTTAATATCTGGAATTGAACTCCTTGCAATAGTTGATGAAGCTTTTTTAACATAAATTCTTTAATGTCTTCCCTTACATGAGAGGGACATCTTGAACAACCTTTAACATTTCGATATCCGCCTACTAGGTGTTGCTTTGCACGATAAACCCCTCCTTTTGTAACTTTGTCACAAAAATTACAAATTAAATCATTTGTATTGGGTGGTTTAGACATGTGCACATATTTCCAATCCGGGTCACTTCTAGTATTATTTTTACAAGGTGCACTTGAAGCACCACCGCTTGCCTGACCCTCCATTAAGTATTAAACTGCATAAATAAAATATTGCAGAATTTTTCAATAAATAAAAATACTTCATAAATTGTGTATAACATCACAAGTATGAAAAAAACTAAATAATGAAAGTCATACAATACAAATACTAGCTATATGTAGAAGAGGTTTTTACATAGGTGTTCAAAACAATCCAAACGAATATCTAAATAGAGTTGCATAACTAAGATTTGAACAAAGTACACACAAACTAAACTTATGTATTACAT
>CATIWF010063923.1:0-11896 GCA_949630135.1 Balakata baccata
GCAAACCTCATAAATTCGGAAAATATTTCATTTCCCAGAACATAAGAAATCTAAATAATTCATCAATTCTTTGACATATTCACAATAATTAATCAAGCCAATAACCTCACTATCAATAGAATTACGAATCTGCAAAAATAACCGAGCATCCTCCCTCAACCATGTCTGTCTAGACTCATCTTTAGGAGGATTGTCAATCATATGTTGGTCTTTTTCAATACTCCGTAAATAAAGACGAATTGTCTTGCTCCAATCCATATAATTAGAGCCATTAAGTTTGTGTTCCGTAATTTTAGATATTACCGGAATCACATCAGAAACGCTAATTGTCTTTTTGTCAGCCATAACTCACACAAAATCAATAATCTCAACAAAACAGAAGAAACAAATCACAACTAGAATATACAAATCCGAAAAAGTGAGTAAACAGAACCTGGTTTCAAGTGAATTGCAAAACCAAGAGAGAATAATCTTAACCAAGCCTGGAAAGGTGCTGTATAGACAGAGGAGAGCGAAACGGTGATCACAACGGAAGATCACTTCAAGTGGATGACCCAATTTCGGAACCCTAATCTGTCAAATTAACAGATAATCCAAATCTGGAAAAATATATTCCAAATTCAAATCCCACTCTCTAACTTTCTGATACCATGTAAAAAACAGAGATATGAGAATGTATTTCAATATTTTTATTGCTACAAGTTTTACATATTTATATACAAAGATGAAATGCTAATAAGACAACTATACTAATTAGGATACTATACTAATTATGATATTTACAACCACTAATTAGGGGATTATCTAATTAGGATATTTGCTACTACTAATTAGGGGATTATCTAATTAGGATATTATATTATGTAACAAGTAGCTTATACTTCCTTTAAAGTGCAATTTAATTATTATTTAAATTTATACTTTTTTTTTTCTCTTTCATGTGAAATGAGGCTTTGATTGTCCTTTTGTGACATTTTTTGGGTTAAATGCAGAAAGGTATCTCTCTGTTTAATAGGAAACCTTCCAAGGGCATCGAGTTTTTGATAAACACCAAAAAAATTGGTGCTTCTCCAAAAGACGTTGCTTCCTTCCTGAAAAACACTAGCGGCCTAAATGAAACCATGATCGGTGACTATTTAGGCGAAAGAGATGAGTTTTCTTTGAGAGTTATGCATTCTTATGTAGACTCATTCAATTTTAAAGCAATTGATTTTGGTGAAGCAATAAGGTTTTTCTTAAGTGGCTTCAGATTACCTGGAGAAGCACAAAAGATTGATCGCATTATGGAAAAGTTTGCTGAGCGCTACTGCAAATGCAATCCAAATTCATTTACCAGTGCAGATACTGCCTATGTTCTAGCCTATTCTGTGATAATGCTCAACACTGATGCCCATAACAACATGGTGAAAGATAAGGTTTGCTTGCAGAACCTCATGCAATTTATCATTGGCCGCAATATCATGACTAGTGAGCTTTGGCTTTTCCTTATTTTTCCCCTTTCCTTGTTTGATTATAACATGATGACTTGGGTTAATTGTTGTGTACTTTAAAAAAAGTTTTTTTTGGGTTCTTTCATTAATTGAATGATCAAATTAGGCTCACTCAAGAATAAGAAATATATATGTTTTTATTTTCCTTTATGATCTTTTGTTTTAGTGGTTTATCAAATTTACTTTTCAACATTTTAAATCTCCATGTTCTCCTGAAGTGATATTTGGATACAATTTTATATGGTTAGAAAAATAGGGAGAGGATTGGGGAAGGAAGGAGGAGGACAGAGAAAATAATTGAAATAAAAAAAAAATAATATTTTTATTTGATGTAGCAAAGATTACTTTTGGCAATGCAAATGTGATTGCTAGAGTTTCTATTAACTTGAAAAGAATTGGCTGAAGCATAGAATGTCTTGAAATTCTTTTATGATAATTTTTCATTAATTTGAATGAGATGGCCAAAAATGATAAAAATGTGAAAGTTTAGATACTAATTGTTAAAAGTGAAAGAATTGGCGAAAACTTATAGTTTGTGCAGATGCATTTGGATGTTTCTGATCAGTTGCTCACTTATATTTATTAGTTTATTCTAGGTGATTATTTCACTTATATTTATTAGTTTATACTAGGTGATTATTTCATTTCATCAGTTGCTCACATTCTAATTGTACTGCATTGGGTGGATCCAGATGACTAAAGCTGATTTCATACGAAACAACCGTGGAATAGATGATGGGAAGGATTTACCTGAAGAGTATCTGGGTGCCCTCTATGATAAAATTGTTCAAAATGAAATTAAAATGAATGCTGATTCTTCTGCTCCTCAAAGCAAGCAGGCAAACAGCTTAAATAAATTATTAGGTTTGGATGGTATACTCAATTTAGTCACTGGGAAGCATAATGAGGAAAAGCCATTAGGTGCAAATGGACTCCTCATAAGGCACATCCAAGAACAGTTTAAGGCAAATTCAGGAAGATCAGAGTAAGTTATTCTATTATGCATCTTAGTTTTCTAGAACTTGTTTTGTTAATGATCCGCCTCTGACAATCCTATAAATAGTCAGAAGAGTAGTGTGGTTGGCAGTAATGCAGAATATCCAACAATTAGGCATTAATAGTGGAGAAGTGTCTCTTTTTTGTCCTTTTCTGTTTGGCAGCGGGGTATGATGACGAGAGTGTCAGGATGGGGTGGAAGTGAGTTGTTTTGTCATTTTTTGAAATGTATATTTTAATTTTTCTTTTTATTATGATATGATGATTTTAATCAGAGTAAAAATTTTATATGAATTTACTGTATCATTTTTAACATTATTACTGTCTAGTGATATTGTAGCTGAAAAAGGAGAAATTGAGAATGACTAACCTAATCTTTATAGGAGGGGATAATACTCTGCTACTTATCCTTGTTTTTCATCTTGCAGCTAAAAGTAATCAAATTCTGGTGTTGCAGGTCTGTGTATCATGTTGTTACAGATGCAACAATCTTGAGGTTCATGGTTGAAGTCTGCTGGGGTCCTATGCTGGCAGCATTTAGCATGACCCTTGACCAGAGTGATGATAAACTAGCTACTTCTCAGTGCTTACAGGGTTTTCGATATGCAGTGCATGTTACTGCAGTGATGGGAATGCAGACTCAACGGGATGCTTTTGTTACATCTATGGCCAAGTTTACTTATCTTCATAATGCTGGAGATATGAAGCAAAAAAATGTTGATACGGTGAAGGTAGGATATCTTTTTTTCTTCTTTATTTGGAGGAGCAATAGTAGTGATGCTTGTCTCCATTAACTTCAATTTATGACAACGGTGACTACATTATATTCCATTTAACATTTTGTTTGGATGGAAGGATTTGATATCAGAAGATATGAATTTGATTATAATATATCAGAACACTTTAATTGGATAATACATAGGTGTTGAAATTGATGGCACTGATCCATTTAGTTGGGAAGAGTGTGGACTCAATTGTGGGCTTGAAAATTGGTGGGTTGACCTTTATCCAAAATGTCTTAAGACTTTTTGGTTTGACCCCCTAGATGTGAGAATTTTTCTTACATTTTCAACACTCCCTCTTAAGTCCAACTGGACTAGGTTAGTTGTGACTTGTATCCTGGGCTTGTATTCATTGAGTGTCAAAGGTCATAAGTCTCCATTTTGCATTGCTTGAACTTGTATTCTTTGAATCTCGGAGACCACAGGTCCATTTGAGTCTCAAAGGTCTTAGATCTCCATTTTTGCTTTGCATATGCTTGTACTCTTGAATCCATTAGTCTGATCTTTATAGGTTGCTAGGCCATTGGACTCTAATACCATGTTGGAACTTTGTGAGCCTTGGTCTAAAGTTATTGATGGGAGAGTGCTTCATTTGGGCTTGATAGATGTTGATGGACTTGCCTTGATCCAAAATGCCCTAAGGCTCTATATATATATATATATATATATATATATATATTAATTTATTTAACAAAGAAGGATCTTTATTACCAAATAATTTAAGAAAAAAATGCTTATTTGAAACTAGGGTGGCTAATCTAAAATGCCATAACATAACAATATTATTAGAAACAAAAATATATTCAAAACCGGTACTTATTTGGTGTGATTGCTGTCCCGACTCAAAACCATTATCAAAGAAGTAGAGTCATTTACTTTGTCTAGAATTGCCGATCATCCTCCTCAAGGTAAAATCCTTTTTGAGCTAAGAAACAAGGAGATTTTTGAGACTTAAGAAGATGTTCATTATTCTTGGAGGTTACATCTGGATCACCTTGCTTTGCATGCCAAAATTTACACTTTAATTCAAAAATCTGCAAGGAGCTTTTCATGTTTGAATATGTATCCCTAATTGCTTCCCAAACATCTTTGGCTGGTGGCAAAAACATAAACAACTTGCCAATTGCAGGTTCCATTGAATTCACCTATCATGCTATAGTCAATGAATTCTCTGATTTCCAAGTCTTGAGAGCTAGATCTCCATTGCAGGCCTTGTCACTTCTCCTGTTAGATAACCAAGGTTCCCTCCAGAATTAGACGAACAGTTTGAGGCCATTCTACATAATGTCAAGCTGGTGGATATTCAATTGGAGTGAATTACTGGATCCTTCTGTTGGGCTACTAATATGAAATGGTTTCTTAAACACAATTGAACCTTTGCTTGTTGAACTAGTTAGAGCTATTTTTTGGGGGTTGTTGCTTGTCATCAGTAAGAAGGAGAAAAATCAACTATCCAGAATAGAGACAAGAAACAACTAGCCAAGGTCAGAAAAATGAGATAAAGAGTTTGAGACAAAAAACCTCAAAAAATAGTGGCTGGAGAATGGCTCATGCGTTGGCGCGTGAGATCGAAGCGGAAAATAGTCTCAGCGTGTGTGGTCATGCGTTGCCTCTACTGGTGATGGGACTTCACCGGAGGAATGGTCGGCATCTGGCGCTTCCTTTGGTGTGGGAGGTGAGAGTTAAAATTCTCTTAATTTGGATGGGTATTAAATCCTTGGAGGACTGAATTTTTCAGGTGAAAAAATGGCTGGTAACCAAGCTTTGATACCATGTTGAAATTATTGAAATTGATGGGACCGATCCATTTAGTTGGTGTGGACTGAATTGTGGGCTGGCCTTTATCCAAAATGTCTAAGGCTTTTTGGTTTGGCCGCTCTTTACTATTATAAATTGCCCATCTTTTCTCTCTTTAACCAATGTGGAATTTGTTCTTTTCTTTTACATTTCCAACAATATGCTTCCTTTATTTGATTGGATTTGTGACTAATGAAAACCTTAATTTTCTAAACCCCCATTCAGTATGTCTTTACCTGCATTCATGAATCTGAATGACTAAAGAATGGACTGATTTTCATTAAAAGAATTAAATTGAAATCATATAGAAATTCCAATTGTGAAATTCTTCAATCTAAAATGAGCATAAGCTTAATGTCCTGGCTGTTTGTGTGGCGCTAATCTATCTGTTCCGTTTTTATGTTTACATCATTTGATGCAAATATACAAATTTGTGCAGGCAATAATATCGATTGCTATAGAAGATGGTAACAATCTCCAGGAAGCTTGGGAGCATATCTTGACATGCCTCTCCCGAATTGAGCATCTGCAGCTGCTAGGAGAGGGCGCACCAACTGATGCATCTTTCTTGACAGCATCTAATATAGAAGCAGATGAAAAAGCATTGAGGTCAACTGGCTATCCATCTCTAAAGAAAAAGGGAACTCTCCATAACCCGGCTGTAATTGCTGTTGTTAGAGGAGGTTCATATGACAGCACAACAGTTGGAGCAAATTCACCAGGACCAGTAACCCCAGAGAAAATCAATCACTTCATTTCAAATTTGAATTTGCTTGACCAGATAGGGAACTCTGAATTGAACCATGTATTTGCTAATAGCCAGAGGTTGAACAGTGAAGCAATCGTAGCTTTTGTGAAAGCTCTTTGCAAGGTTGCGATGTCAGAGTTGCAGTCCCCAACAGACCCTCGTGTGTTTAGCCTCACAAAAATTGTTGAAATTGCGTAAGTTTCTCCTCATAGCAGAATTTTCTTATCTTATATATTTAGTTCTTCTGGCGCCACATGGAGCTGATACTCGAGGAACTTTAATTTTTTTATTTTTTATTTTAATGTAGAGAAGGCTTGAGGATCTATAGTTATCTCCTTCCTTCTAATATCTGAATGCTAAATGTGAATATGGATCCTGGTTCTTAATTTTTTTAATCATGCGAAGGATGTTTAATCTGAAATGAGAGGTAGGTTTTTTTTAATACTAATTGGGAGTTGTTATTTTTCTCACAGGCATTACAACATGAATCGCATCAGATTGGTTTGGTCTCGTATGTGGAATGTTCTATCCGATTTTTTTGTTTCAGTTGGCCTGTCAGAAAATCTCTCTGTTGCTATCTTTGTGATGGATTCACTGCGGCAGCTTGCTATGAAATTTCTAGAACGTGAGGAACTGGCACATTACAACTTCCAGAATGAATTTCTGAGGCCGTTCGTGATTGTCATGCAGAAAAGTAGTTCTACAGAAATTAAGGAATTAATCGTTCGCTGCATTTCACAGATGGTTCTGAGCCGCGTTAACAATGTGAAATCTGGCTGGAAAAGTGTGTTTATGGTATGATCCTCTCTCTCTCTTTTTTTTAAATGCAAAGTTTGAACGTAGGAGTCAATGATGCTGAAATTCTTAAGAGGAAGTTAATTTTTTTCCTTTCTTTTTGATTATCTAATAAAAATATTACTTTGCTTAGTTACATCATCTGCTTAGTTACATAATATTGAAGTGGGATAATTACATGGTTTTTTTTCTTCATTTTGTTATTTTAGTGCCTGGTCCTTTTTTTTTTTTTTACTATGAATTGACTGTGTGGCTATTTTTGTTCTAATCAAGTGCCACTGGTCGGATTTATTCCTTGAAATACCAAAATAATTTGTTGTCCTTAAAAAAAAAAAATAAAAGCACCCCCACTGTATTGCTCTCTCTTTCTCTTCCTCTTCTTTTCTCCCTATTACTTTCTCTAGCATTTTTACTTAAATAAAACTCGGTTACTTCTTGGAGGAGCAATAGCGACATAAAAAAATTCTTACCTTCAACGTCCCAAATTTTCTTTAAAGTTAAAATTGCCGTAAACTTAGTACTTAAGACTTTTTTCTTCTATATGCACAAAGAAAACAAATATTAAGCTGATGACTTGTTTGACAGCTTGGAAAATGCAAGAAAAAGAATAATCTTGTCTGTTTAGTTGCCATGAAATATAGAAGGAGCATTTATATTTTTAACAAGCGATTTTGTGTTTGACGTTGGGTAAAGATGTGAAGAATAGAAATTTATAGTTTGCAAGAAAAGATGAAGCACAAAGAAGCAGAAAGAAAGGAAGTGAGAGAGATTGAGGTACTGTTTGTGGTAGTAAAATAACCTCTTTTAGCATTCTGGGGAATAAATCTGGCCCTGAACATTCTTTTTTCTTAAATGGCTGGTCAAGCCATTGTGCAAAAAGACAAAGGTTTAAATGCTAAAATATTAACTTTTAAAATATTTAGTGAACAATGTTGTTATTGTCTCTTATCAAATCTGTTTATGATGATGGAATTTGGGTAAAGATTATATAAGTAGTAGCACCAAAATGGCTAAGTGCTGGAGTCTTTTGTAGATGTAGGCTTGGTCAATGAAATTGAATTTCACATAGCTTATCTCAAATTAAAACTTCTTTTGCCAGTTGAAGCCTTTATGCTGGCTGACTATTTTAACTCTTAAAATGCTTGATGATGGATTTATTCACTAACAAAGTTTTCTTGCTTTTCTTTACTCAGGTGTTTACAGTTGCTGCAGCTGATGAGCGCAAGAATATTGTCTTGTTGGCATTTGAGACCATGGAGAAAATAGTGCGAGAATTTTTTTCTTATATAACTGAGACAGAGACAATAATTTTCACGGACTGTGTTAGATGCCTCACGGCCTTCACAAATAGCAGATTTAATAGTGACGTTAGTCTCAATGCCATTGCGTTTCTCCGGTTTTGTGCTGTCAAACTTGCTGATGAGGGACTTGTGTGGAATGAAAAGAGTAGGGCTGACGATTTCTCTACTCCAGTAGTAAATGAGACTGCTAAAGATGTACAAACCTCAAGTGACAAAGATGATCACGCATCCTATTGGATGCCATTACTCACAGGTAATTTGCTTTAAAGCAAACTTATTAGTGACTGCTGCAGTATGTTGCTAATTGATGTAGAATTTTGGATTCGTTTCATGGTCCAACACATACGTATACATGTGCCTTATTTGTAATTTATGATGTGCTTTCTTTCATCTGATATCTACTCAGAGGGCCCATGTCTATAAAAACTTTGTCTTTGTAGTCTTTATTATTTGTTTTGATTGTGGATTCTTTCTACCCTCATGCATTAGCTACTAGTTTTGTTGTATAGGTTTGTAGGTCCTTATTCCTGTAAATTATCTGAAACTTAATGTAGTGAAATATTGAATTACATATAATGATGAAGTCTAAGAAAAGTTAAATTTAGGGATTACTTCAATTCTTAATTACAAAATGTAGATTTTCCTTTTTGAATTTCCTATTGTGTTCGAGGAATATGGGATTTTATAATAATCTTGTAGAAGTTTGATTCATATTATTATTGTTTTAAAATTTTCTAGTTTAGGATTTCTAATCCAACGAGAAGTTGGTTTCAATTAGTCATTAAGTCTAAAATTTTGTTTTTACTAAGTTAATTTCATGGTTTTTTGATACTTGAAATTTACATGGTGTTAGTTGGAAACTGAAAGGTTTGGGAGCCTTGTTTTCTCTTCCCTTATTCTTTCTTCTCTTGCTTTTATGCTGCCGGTACATTTGATTTCATGGAATTCTTCCTTTTTGTATCCTTATAAGTTAAAATTCAATTTACTAACCTTAAACTATCTTTCTTTATTCTGAACTCTAAAACTCATCAATTAATTCATATTTGATTTCCACAAATGTATCAGTGGGCAATTTTCTCAACATGTCAGAAATTTTTGTTTCTATCCATTAAAAACTCAAAAACTTTGCTTTGTTCCGTGCTGCATGAAATTCGAATTTCTTGTTCTTACTGTTCAGCAAAAGAAGGCTGGATAATAAATTCTTACTCCACATGTCTTTGCAGCATATAGAGCAGGTGACTGCCTATTTTATGAGCATTTGGAGCTCCTATTTAAAATTTAATATCTGAGCGCTATTGTTTCAGGGTTGTCAAAATTAACATCTGATCCCAGATCAGCCATTCGAAAAAGTGCTTTGGAAGTGCTTTTTAACATTCTCAATGATCATGGTCATCTCTTCTCAAGATCATTCTGGAATGATGTCTTTAACTCTGTTGTTTTAGCTATGTTTGGTGGTGCATCTGACAAGAAACAGGTTCTTGTTAAAGATGGTCAACATTCTCCAACTTCAGCATCTCCACAGCAGGAAGGAAATACATGGGACTCTGAAACTTCAGCTGTGGCAGCTCAGTGTCTAGTAGATTTATATGTCAGTTTTTTCAGCATGATGAGGTCTAAACTACCATGTATGATATCAATACTAACTGGATTCATCAGAAGTACCATTCAGGGTCCTGCTAGCACAGGGGTTTCTGCATTACTACGTTTAGCAGGTGAACTAGGAAGTAGACTTTCTGAGGATGAATGGAGAGAAATCTTTCTAGCATTGAAAGAAGCGGCTAATTCAACAGTGCCAGGTTTCATGAAAGTCTTAAGAAGCATGGATGATATTCAGATGCCTGACGACTCTGAATCATATGCTGATGTGGATGTTTCTTCTGATCATGGCTTCACTAATGATGATCTTGAGGATGACAATCTCCAAACTGCAGCATATGTGGTCTCAAGAGTAAAGAGTCATATTGCTGTGCAGCTACTGATTATACAGGTGCTCTTCTTGCTCTCTCTCTCTCTCTCTCTCATACATGCACACAGAAGCACACATGCAAATCTCTTAAACCTTGACATTGAGGAATTCAAGAGAGATGAAAGTTTTGCTAGTAAGGTCATGAAAACGAATGGGTTATTTGTGGATGCAATTAAATGAAGAAAAAAATACAAAAAGATGACCTTTTTTTTTTCATCTCTTGGATGCAATTTTGTCAATTAGTATCTATATGGTCTTTAGTAGTTACAACATAAATATCATTTTGTTTCCTCAAAAATTATGTGTCACAACTTATGGGAAAAGTGCAAAAAATTTCACTGTTTGCCACTTGGATGCAGTTTTGTCATTTAATTTTAGTATCCATATGGTCTTTAGTAGTCACAAAATAACTACCATTTTGACTTGTTTCTTCAAAAATTATGTTTGTGCAGTTACCATAACATATGGTGTATAATGATTTATTATATTAGACAAATATTTTCTTAGTGACATTTTTATGTCTAGAAGGAAAATTTGTGCATGTATTTATTTATAGATAGATAGATAGATACATACATACATACGTACATACATGTGAGGCATACTTGGCCATCCATTTGGATTCTGCAATGATAAATCTAAACTTACTAGTAATTTTATGCCACTCAAGCTCAACAGGTACTAAAAAGAAGATACTTAAAAGTGGAAAAGTGTGAAACAACAGAATATATCTTTTGAAGTTACCTAAAATGTAAAGTATCAATTTCTAACATAAAAATTTGTTCTGTGTCATCTCTAGGGTCTGAAGGGTACTTTGTCACATTTTAACTCAGCATGTGTCCTTTTTATTATAATTTGTAACTGAGTCAGGAAATGTGTTAGCCTGCTTAAAAGGCCTGGATTGATATTAGTGATAATGCAACTCATAATTCAAGTTCGGAAGTTTGGGCCTGATGTTTCTATGTTCATATTGAAGGATATTATTGTAAATTGCATGGAAATGTTGACTTTCTGAATGAGTAACCCTGATAACAACTATGATGTAATGAATCTAATAAGAGTGAAATAATACCCAAATTGTCTCCAACCAAATACAGTATTCCATTTTGTGATGGGGTATCAACACAAGATGTTTGGTGAATGGTGAATGATGCCATTTTGAATCATATAATTTTGAAAAGAAACTGACAAATATTCTTTTGCATTATCACTTCGCAATATATGAACAAAAATATTAAATTGTGTTTTAACCTCAGCACAAAAAGCACAGAAGTGAGTAAACAATTTTGAACGACTTTTCATTAGATATAACCAAGTCATACGAGAAGAGTCATCGACAAAAGTTACAAAGTATTTAAATCCAATTTTAGACTGAACTGGACAAGGATCCCAAACATTAGAATGAACTAACTCAAAAGGAAAATTGGCTCTTTTATTGACTCTTGGACTCTAACTAAAACGATGATGTTTAGCAAACTGACACGACTCACAATTTAAGGAAGATAACCTACTAAACTGAGGACACTACTTCTTAAGCAAAGGAAGAGATTGATGTCCCAACCGACAATGCGCCTGAAAAAGGGATGTAACTCCAGAGCAGGCAAGAGATCTAGGTATGTGAGTGTCAAGAATGTAGAGGCCTCCTGATTCATGTCCTTTACCAATAATCTTCTTTGTCATAAGATCCTGAAATAAGCAATGATCAGGAAAGAATGAGATGCAACAATTAAGAGTGCGAGTAATTTGGCTTACAGAAATCAAATTGAAAGATAACTGAGGTAAATGAAGAACAGATGTTAAAGGAAGTAAGGGGGTAGGAGTAATTGTGCCAGATCCAAGAACAGAAGATTATGACCCATCTGCTAAGGTGACATTAGAGATGGATTTATGTGACTGAAAAGTAGAAAAGAGGCTAGAATTACCTGTCATATGATCTGTGGCACCAGAATCAATGACCCATTTGGAGGAGGTGGAAACAAGACATGCATTGGATTTACCTGAATCTGCAATGACAGTAACTG
>CATIWF010063943.1:0-17052 GCA_949630135.1 Balakata baccata
AGTTTTGACTATATAAGGCAATTCAATGGTTTTAGATTTTAAAATTTTTATTTTTCCACTATGCTTGATGTATGAGATACATATTAACATTGGTATCAAAGCCCTTTTATACTCATTAAAATTGATTTTAATTGAAGATGCAATTTGATTGTATAGAAGTGATAATTTGGGGTTCTATTGATTTAAAAAATTGTTTGGATTGAAATTCCATTTTAGTTTTATTTTTTTATAATCTAATCATCAGATGATTATAGATGATATTTATGATTGAAAAATGGGATGAATGGGATTCATATATTGAAATTCGTTTATGTAATCAAATTGCCAAAAAAATTAATGTTTGATTGATCTAGTGGAGTTGTTTATTTTCTTCGATGGGGCTCTTTGATTTATGTTTGTAATTTGATTGTAAGAACTTCATAAGAACATATTTGGAATGTTTTAATTTCTCGACAACTCCAAAATTAAGTTAAAACTCGTTTTAATTAATTTTGCAAACAAGTGACAAAACGAGACTATTTATATACCCCATTGGAGTTGTTTTGTTTATAAATTTTGTATATTCTAATTTTTGTTCCAGCACCTTAGAATAATGTTTATATAATATTCATGATGTTAATTTAATGTCTAATACATGCCAAATCAATTTTATTAAATTCTAAGGTTCCATACTAATTCTAGAATGTAGATGAGTCAATTTGGGCATTTTGATGTTCAGATTCGCTAATATGATTTTAATGATTTGGATTATCCAATAAATTGTTTTTATTGGCTTAAGCTAATCTAAATATACTTAGATTGATGAAATTAATTTCTGAAATTTTTGGAATTTTCAAATTTGGATTTTAAATTACTTAGAATGAATTATCTCAATTCTAATGTGACTAGATGATGGTATGCATGTTGTAATTGAATTTTTTAATTCTAATGGCATCGTAATAACTTGAATTAAAGGTGAATTGATTATTAATCAACTTCTAGAAATATTGGCTTTAATTTAATTTGATTATGGAATTAAAACCAATGTGAAAATTACATACAAATTGAAAAGTAACCTAATCAATTAAGTAGGCAACTTTAGGTAAATATTTGATATGATCAATTAATTACCTAGTTGGCATACTTTTCTTTTAGAAAGAGTTTCTAATTGGTAATATAATAATTTAATGGGATTAAATGACAATTTTATATTGAATTTCTAATTAAGACTGAAAATTTGGCTAATGTGATTAAACATGCATAGTTAATTTTAGTTTTATAGTAAGTAGGGTCTGCATGTCTCTGTCTGTCTTTCTTTCTCACATATTTCTCTTCTCATCTCATTCCCCTCAAATGAAATTGAAGTTTTTATTTTGAAATATATAATTAGATTAAATAGAATTAGGATAAATTGGAGATGCAAAGGAGCAAAAAGCAAGGAGGCGGTGCTATAAGCAAGAAGATTTTCAATTTGATTTCTATTTTGAGTTGTAATTCATGCAACTACCTGGGTAAGACCTAGTCAATCCTTTCGTGGATTGAAAAATTAATAGTAGATTGTCCATATTCATGTCATATAAATAATGTAATTATCTATGTATATCTATGTAATGAATGAATCTATCTATGTATGCCAATAATATGATGAGACTAAAATAAACCAAATCCCTCATTAAATAAAAATTAAGACTAACGTCTTTCATTAATGTAGCAAGAACCAGAGTTCTTCTATAATTGAATTGATGAGTTGCCTCAAACTCGCTCTATAAGAATATGTTTGAACAATTGAAATTTGATTCATGATTAATGGATTGGACTTAACTAAATCCATTGGTTTGTTGAGTTGCCTCAAGGTCAATGGAATTAGAGGCGAAGTTGGTTAAATGTACATGTGATGTACACATATCAAGAATTGATAGCCCAATGAGTGTTCACACATCAATTAGTTGATAGCAGTAGATTTGATAGTTGCATATATATGCAATTGGTATGAGATACCTACCAACCGAACTAAGGTGGCTTGTTGAGTTGCCTCAAGGTCATTCTTTGCTAGATTGGATATCGACCCACTAAGATAACTTCCATATAGGTTCTCTTAAATCCATAGTGAGGGCTATGGGTTTGTAATAAAATAATATGAACCATAATGCATTTTATTAAAGATCAAATATCATATATAATTCTACAATCTCATTCTTTATATTTAGGTTGTTAGAATCATATCTTTCAATATATTTAGGTTGTCGGAATCATATCTTTCAATGTGAATCAAAGCATTATGACGAGTTAAACATATTGACTAACCCGAACATTCCTTGATTGGCTTAAAATTGAGAATGGTTCTCAAATCTGAAAGGGTTGCCAAAATCTCATAATAACTATTTTGCTTCCCTTACTGCTAAAGATGCAAATGTTTTGAAAAATTTGCATACAAGAAGTATTTGGATAATAATAGATCTACTCTATGTCATCTGAACTTCAAATATAGTATGGAAATATTTGTAAAACCAATATGTGTCATCTAAGGGAGATGATTAATGAGTAAGCACATTCCGAGTGATATAAGATATCTAAATTACTCTTTCACTCCAAGATGATAAAGGAAAAATCTTAAATGCAATATGCATAATAGATAAAAGGAAAAGGCAGAAAGACGACTTAAAAAAGATTTGTTTCCATTGTGGTAAGAGTTGAAATATGGAAGTGGAATAACAAAACTTGTTTGGAGTTTTAAAGAAGCAAAAGGATAAGATATATGGATGCACCTTCTATTTCAAGTAAATTTTGATATTAATATTAACATTGTTTCTTGAATTAATGCATAAGTATTAGATATTGCAATTGGGTCTCATATACACATGATATGTAAGACTAACGAAATATTAGATAGCTTAAGAAGGGAGAGTCGGAACTATGTGCATTAGCTATAGGGCAAAAGTTGCTGCAATTAGCTATAAGAGCTTATATTTTGACACTTCCTAGTAAGTTATGTTTAAGAATTAGACAGTTTTAATTTTATTTTAGTTTATAAATAATAAACATTATTTTATTTAATAGTTGAACAAAATTTTTTGTTTGACTACTTAGAACAATTGTTGTTCGATATGGTCTAATGGTATTCTTTATGAAACTAAAACATTTGCAATATAATTTATATTCTTGGAATGTCAAATTTTATCCTCAATATCAAATTTAAAAGATTTAATGACCTAAAACCATAAGCTTTGTGACATTATCAACTTGACCATATAAAGAAGAATTTCATGAATAAATTACATAAGTATGATAACTTAGGGTCACTCGATTATGAACTATATAACACATGTGAATCTTATTTATAAGGCAATATGACAAAATTACTTTTTAATAGAAAAGGGTGAATATGTAAAAGGATAATAGACCTTGTACATATAGATGTATGTAGACTAATGTCTATGCATGTCATAGATAATTTTGTCTACTTTATTACTTTTATTTATGATCACTCATAATTTGCGTAATTATATCTGATGAGATATAAATTTGAAACTTTTGAAAAGTTCAAAGAATTCAAAATAAAGTAGAAAAACAATTTGGCAAGAGTATTAAGACACTTAGATTAGATCAAAATGAATGAATACTTAAGATAAAGAGTTTCAATGTCATTTAAAAGATAATGAGGTTTTATCTCAATGGACTCCACCTTATATGCCAAAAAACAGTAATGTGGCTAAAATGAGAAACCAAACCTTGTTAGATATGGTGAGGTCTATGATAAGCTTTGCAGAACTTCTTTTAAGTTCCTTTTATGGTCATGCATATTAGACTATGTTCATGTGTTAAACATAGTACCTTCAATAGTCAGTTGATGTTGTTCTATATAAGATATAAAATAACATAAAATATATTCTTTCTTAGATGACAGTTTAGAATTGTCCTACTTAAGAGAAGTGGATAACCTTAGATTAGCTAAAAGTTAAACCTAACCTAATGTCTGTATGTGGGATGTAAAATAAGAGTTGTTTGGATATCAATTTTATCACTCTTTGGAAGAAAAGATGTTTATTTCAAAATATGTTATCTTCTAAGAGAAAGGATTTCTTCTAAAAGAAGATAGTGGGAGCAATATTGAACTTGATGAAGTTCAAGATGCTGAAGCAAATAGGAATCAACTGACAAAGCCTAAATCTGTTATCCATATAGATGATGTAACAGTAATACCTTATGAATCACAAGAGTTTCATAAATGTAGTAGGATACAAGATGTTCCCAAGAAATATAGATCTTTTGTATGTGAATAAAAGGTCCTATAGCTCATAAAGGATGATGAGCCTAATATTTAAGAAGAAGTTTTGAATAGTTCAGAATATGACTAATGGCAAAAGCCATGAGTCAAAGATGGATTCCATCTTTGAAAAAACAAGTATGGACTTTGATTAACCCACCTGAAGGGATAAAGTCCATTAGGTTCAAATGGGTTTTCAAGATGAAAACTGATATGGAAGGTAATACAGCTACATATAAAGCTAGGTTTGGTAGTTAAGGGATATCATCAAAGACAAAGGTTGACTTTGACAAGACCTTTTCTCTACATGCTATGCTTAAATCCATCATGTTACTTCTAGCCATTGCTATTCATTATGATAAGATTTGACAGATAGATATAAAGACAACATTACATTAAGAAAATCTAATCTAGGACGTGTTTGTGATGCAACTTAAGGAATTCACATCCAGTGATGGTGAAATGGATGCTTGCAAAAATCCATTTATAGATTGATGCAAGTATTAAGGAGTTGGAACATCCAATTTGATGACACAATTTAAGAGTTTATTTTCTCACAAATTGTGGATGAATCTTATATTTACAAGAAAGTTAGTAGGAGTGGTGTTGTGTTTCTAGAATAGAATGTGAAAGACATACTACTTAGGAAACAACATCTTAATTCTAAGTTAGTCTATTTGTTACTCTCAAAGTATTTCTCCTAGAAAGATTTTAAAAGTGACCTACCAAAAAAGGATTAAGATCTATAGAGACGGATCTAAAAGGTTATTTAATCTTTTTTAGTCTACATAGCTAAGATGCTAAAGAGGTTAGCATGAAATAATCTGAGAGAGAATCTATTCCTATGATTGATAGAATTACCCTCTCTAAAGTCTATTTGTCCTAAGACATAAGACAAATGGATTGGCACAGTTAGGACTCCTTAAGCTTTGGTTATTGGATCCATTAGGTGTACTATGCTATGTACTAGGCCCAATGAGTCTTATGCTCTGAGTTTCATGAGTGGATATTAGTTTGATCTCGTAAGAATCTTAGGGTGTTGTTAAAAGCATCCTTACATACTTGAGAAGGATTAAAGATGTATTATTGTTTTAAGGAAATAGTAAGCTTAAGGTAAGCATGTTTATGGATGTTAGCATCCAATTTGACAAGGATAATCAAAATCCTAATTGGGTTATGTACTCACATTGAATGGTTGTGTAGTCAGTTACAAGAGTTCCAAACAGGTGATGACTGCAGATTTTACAACTGAAATTACATTGCAACTTCTGAGGCAGTTAAGGAAGCAGTTTAGATATGTAAAATCATCACAAAGTTAGAAGTAATTCATGGCAATGTTAATTTAATTTTATTGGAATAATAATAGAGCCATTACATATGCTAGAGGAATCATGATCTAATTAAAGATCTAAATATGTGCTCAATGTTACCAATTGGCTAGAGAAATCAACGGTATAAGTGATAAAATGATAGAAAAAGTTCCCACTAATCAAAATATTATTGATTGAGTCCCTAGAACAAAACTCCAAAAGGAATATGATGATTATATCCTTGCCTATAATGTAATGTACATTGGCAATTGGTTTTAGTGCAAGTGGAAGATTGTTACAGATGCACTCTAAAGGCAATCACCTTAAACACTTAATGTACACAATAGTAACGACATTCTTTCATTATATTGATATTCATTTGCATATAAATTGATTTAGATCTTTAATTGATTAATGAAAATCCATGATGTGAAACACAACATGAAGGAAATCGTAATGAGATCATGATTGTGATATTCCTATCATATGCAATTATGTTCATATCTAAATGATCCCTAGTCATAGGATTAACAAGAGGAGACATTGTTAATCCAGATAGACTAGCACATGTTACACTTCAACTAGATCAAGTAGTTAATCTCATGAATTATAAATATGAAATATTCAGAGTTAACATGTATATTCTTGTAAAGTGTAGCTAAGTGCATTGGATGACCTGCTATGAGACAATTATATGGATTATTTATTCAAATGTCAATGATAGTCTCATTATAGCAATGGTACAAGTATCCTTAGACTTGAGGTGCTCAAGGTTATCTTGAATACTAATTCTGTACTTTGACTCCATTCTTTATCGCCTCAAGAGAAGTCACTCATAGGATGGTGATGGGGTACATCTTGAGGTATTCGAAGGTAGTTGAGTAGTTAATAGAGTATTCACCGCTTCTGATAAAAGGAGAGTACACTCATGGCCTCTTATCAAGATCATTACTTGGGAAACTTTGGCTAAAGTAAACATATCTTATATAGTAATGAGTCTCAAAGACAAGAACTAACATCGCTTGGATTAGATGTCACATAGTCAGTCTAGTGGAAGCTAACATTTAGACCAGCTCTAAACCGAATGAGATATAGTGAAGGTAAAATGACGAATTACATGGGTAATTGTCTATGGAAGGTTTACAATCAAATCACTGACTTTCCGGTCAATTAGAGATCATGATGTATTGCTAGATATTTCTTATGATCTACTCGAGATTAAGTGTTCATCTAAGTGGACAACATAACTTAATAGGTCATACATATATGTAATCTAAAAATATGAGAGAGATAAGTATGTGAAAGTATCTTGCATTTTGGGGCAATATTGCTTGTCGCAAGCTTGATGGTTGTTGCAGGCGTGATAGAAGTTTGATAGCTTTTGTTCATCACAGGCACAATGACTGTCGCGGAAGTGATAGAAGCTTGATAGCTTTCGTTTATCGCACACACAATGATTGTCATGAGCGCTATAAGAGCTTCACAGCTTTTGCACACCCAAGCTTTAAAGCTAATTGGGCACGCAATGACCTGTAATTCATCAGCATTCTATTCTGAATAGGAACCTAAGCCTAGATTTTGAGTCCTCATCTCTAATTTGGATTAGAGAACACATAAATAGGTCTAGTCTAAAACATAGCTACCTCCTTAGAATTATTTGAGAAATAATTATATCTTTTCTCAAAGACAATTTTCTCTTGCTAGCACAAATGATCTTTGTCAACCCATTTCCAAGTAGTTTTGTTCTTCATACATTTACATGAATTATTGTCAGAGGCGATCCTATATACGATTGTTATATTTTACAACAACCCAACAAGAAGAAATTGAAGGAACAATTCGAAAAACAAAAGATAATTATCTTTAACCCTTAGAGATTAATCGATTTTGATTGTAGAAAGCGATTTAATGTTTTGAGTTATAAAAATTTTATTTTTCTTTTTTGTTTGATATATGAAATACATGTTAAAATCCAACAGTTCAGAAAAATAAATAAAAATGTTTATGAATTGTAGCAGTTTTCAATTATTTTTTGCATTTTGATTTGAATTCAATCGGGTGATGAAAAAAAAAATAAAAAGTTTAAACCTATGGAAGAGTAGAGATGAGATACTGGGGCTTAGGTTGTAATGAATAGATTCTCAAATCAGGACAAAAATGGTAAACTACTTTTCGCATGGAAAACTGAAAACGTATCACTAAAAAAACGTGGCTAAACTGCACAAAGATGAAAAGTTTCAAATTTTTATCGCGAATTTTGGCGTTTTCTGAATTCTCAGCTTTTCTCCAGTTTCATAATTTATAGTGACAGAAATTCGGACATTCTGAATCTATAACTTCTTTGAATGCTAACCTATGCCAGCAATACTATCCTATTTATAACCTTTTGTTTTGTTTTGAGTTTTATGTATTTGTGTATAAAATAATTATTTGTAGTAATTCATATTGTATCGTTTTTAATTATATTGAGTCTCATATACAAGTATACGATATGAAACTATTAAACACAATCAACTAAATGTATCTATATGTGTATACATACATGAGACACAATTATATACGAATAGACACGAATATTAATAAAATTATAAAAATAATAGCTATACAATATTTATGTATATTTATTACTAATATTATAGTTTGATATTAAAATAATTAAATATTTTATATATTTTTAATTGTTTTTAATCATACCTTAACATATTAAAAAGGTAAAATTCATTTATGACACAATTCTACACGTAAATTAATTTTTAAACTATATTTCGAGTCACATTTTAAAGTTTAATTTAGTGCAATTAAATCCTTTAAGCTTAAGTTAAAGGTTTTTCTTTTAACCAACAAGAAATTGACACATGTCATGCTGAAAACATTGTCGTTTAACCAATTAAAAAGTAAAAAAGTTAAATTAGTCTTTGAAATTATACCCAAAAATGCAATCGGCCGACTCTAAAATTTGACTTAGTAGTGCAATTAAATCTTTTTATATTTTAACTAGATATTAATAAGCTCCTAAACTAGAGAAATTTTTAGATATGTTGGATCTATCACGTTATCTATAAACTAATTTAATTATATAATGACATGCATTTAATTATTTTATTTTCATTGGTTAATGTAAAGATAAAAATGAATCAATTAAATGCATATTATTATATAATTAAGTTGATTTAATAGACCTGATTTACCTAAAACTTTTTCCATAAATTATCTTGATTTATGTCTCATTCATAAAACATGATAAGTTAATTTAGTTATCAATCACAAACTAACATGCCATTTTTTTTAGCTCAACTTAAAATTTATTTTTCTTTTAATTTTTTCTAAAAGAATAATTATATTTAAAAAAATTAGTTTTTTAATAAAAATAAATTAATTTTTTCATAATAATAAAATTAATTTTTCATAATAAATAAATCAATTTTCACTTTAATCAATTAAATTAATTAATTATATTAACTAAATTATTTCATTTTTATAAATTTTTAGTTTAAAAATGAAATTAACTTTATAATTGAGAATACAATAGTTACAAATAATTGTACAAGAATTATAGTTATATATATAATCCAATTTTTAATTAGCCAAAGCATAAGCAGATTTTCATGTGAATGCTTTGTTTTATATTTAATGATTTTAGCATAAAAATTTATTAACTAATTTATTTTTCATAATATATATAATATATGCAGAATTATTATTATTATTATTAGGCATAAAATATATACCGCCTCCTATAATTATTATGTTTTACCATTTTGCTCCATAGAAATTTTTTTTAATTCACTTAGCCTTCTATATTCGGTTTTTGATTTATTTTAGCACATGTTAATTTTATAAAGTGCTGCATTTATTAAATTCGCTCCATGTAAAGCCGCCCCCGCTTCTACTCTTCTTAGATCAACCCACATCCACAAATCATATTGTAAAATTTATTAATTTATTTATTTTTCATAGTAATGTAGTTAATATAATTTATTACTTTATTACTTATTTAATTAATTAAATTAAAACTAATTTATTTGTTATGAAAAAATAATTTTATTTTTATGAAAAAAACTAATTAATTTTTTATTATAAAAAACTAATTTTTAATATAATTATTCTTTTACAAAAATGAAAAGAAAAATAATTTTTAAGTTAGAACTAAAAAATGTCATCTATCGATCCGTGATTGGTAACTACATTAACTCAGTAGCTTTTATCGAAAGGAGATAAAATTATGATAGTCTAGAGACTTACTTAATTTGTACCTAGTTAAAACATAAATGAATTAATTGCACTAAATCAAAATTTGAAGTTTGATTTGCATTTTTAGATATAATTTGTGGGCTAATTTAACTATTTTTCTTTTCAATTGGATAATGATGTCGTTTTCAATATAACACATGTTAACTTCTTATTAGTTAAAAGGAAAACATAGTAACTTTAACGGAAAATGTTAACATATGCAAATAGAGAAATAATTTAGGGGCATATAATTATACTGAATTGAAACTCAAAAGATTTAATATAACTTGTACTTTTGATAATAACTTAGACCTGAGGAACTAATTTGGACATTTGGCCATTTTTATTTGATTCAGATTGATTCAAAGAAGTTCAATTAAAAATCTGATGAAGCATGAATATTAAATCAATAACAAACCAAATTGAACTCAAAATTATTTAATTTGAATTATCCTTTAAAAAATTAACTGATCGGATGATCCGTGATCAAAATGATCTAAATACAAAGGTACCTAATCGGAGCTAAATACAAAAAGATGACCAAAACCGAATGCATTCGAGCTGATTCTATTGCCACTTGTAGGTCTTAGGAACAAAACTGAAAAGCAGGTTCAGTTGAACTCAAAGTTATTTGAGTTTAAATCGGATGATTCGTTCAATTAATCTAACTTAATTACAAAAGTGACTAATCGGACCTAAATACAGAAAATGACAAAAACTGAATGCATTTCACCCGATTCTATTGCCACTTGTAAGATGTTTGGAAAAGCATTTTTTGGAAAAAAAAAAAAGTATTTTAAATTTTTTCTTATTTTTAGAAATTACTTTTAGTATAAACAGTAAATAGATAGTTTTTTAAAAAATATATTTAAAAAAATTAGTTAATTAAATAAAAAATTTCAAAATATGAATTCTTAACTGCAATTTCAAACATTCAATTATAAACAAAAATAAAAAGCAGATTTGATGCGCATAGAATTTGCTAATTTTCAAATTTAGGATAAAAATTAAAAAAAATAGTTTATAAAAAATTAAAAAAATTTATCAATTAAATTAAATAAAAAGAAATTCAAAACCTGAATCTTTAGGAGTAATTTCAAACATCCAATTAGGAACAAAAATGAATAACAGATTCAGTTGTACATAGAATTTGCTAATTTTCAAATTTAGGACAATAATTTGAATTGCACAATTAGTATTTGGATTTTGCAGCGTCCAATGCCAAACTATTATAAATTTGATATCACGACACATATTCAAAACAAGATATATACATATAACAAGTGGATATGTTTATGTCAGACCCATGACGCATTACCTGACACGTAGATTTTTCTTTGTGTCTTCTTTCTTCCTCCATTTCTACGTCATGGTGATATGTTGCAAATTCGTTCTATATTTTTTTATTATTATAAATTAGTATTAAATTTTTTAATTATAATAGATTAGTATTAAAATTTTTAAAAATATTAAGTCTAATTTCTATAAAAAAGATAACACGCAACTGTTTGTGATGTAGTATGCTGATCAATTACCATATTATCTATTTTATTATAAATTAGATTTAAATATTAAATAGTAATATTTTTTAAAAATTTTAGTACTAATTTATAATAATTAAAAGATTTGATACCAATTTCTTATATTAATAACCTGATAGATTGGCATTCGAGTACGACCATACTATTTACATAACGCTATGAAGAAGTTGTTGAGGCTCTAAGTGCAAAAACGTGAAAGCGCCATTGTTCTTTTGAACGTTTATCTAAAATTTTCTTAAAAAAAAAATATGTTGAAGTTTACTTCAAGTTCGATAAGATAGGATAGTAAGATTTTTTTTTTCATTTAATTAGAGTCTAGATTTCGAACTCTAAAAATAAATGCAAATCTATGTTATTAAATAGTTAAAAAAAAAAAAAAAAAGTTAAATTTGAGTCCCTATATGTATTTGTTTTTTTCCTTTAACAAGAAAATTTTTGAACGAAAAATCAAATGGAAAAGCACCCATACATAATAAACATTATTTAATGGCAATGGAAAGTTATATTAATTTAAAAATAAAATGGTGCTTAGCAAAGCTTAATATATAGCTAATGCATGTCCTGAGAAAAAGTATATTAATTTAAGAATAAAACGGTTGTTTTAAAAACTACATATGTCGCTTTTAGGTCACCTCAATTTTTTATAACACTAATCTATATCTTAATATATAATATTTGGCATAATATTTCATTCATAAGTTTCAATAAAATTGGTATAAAAATTAAGGGCAGTTTAGTTTGAGAAATTATTTTCAATTTTCTAAATACAGTTTCACTTACTATTTAAAATTATAGTTATAGAAAACTATGTATTTTTTCAAATTGGTTTTTATTTGTCATAGTTAATTTTATTTATAATCACTTAAATTTATTTTTATTGAAATAAAATTACAAATCTTTTTTCCGTTCCAAAAAAATCATTCAACTATGTTTTCATTTCACTAAAATTATTTTCGGTCCTTTTCCAATTTAGGTAATGGGAAAGCTGTTGTGTTAGCTAACGTATCATTGGAAATCTGATATAGCAACTGACTTGTCACCAAAAATCTGTGTGGGAGCTGACATATTACTGAAAATTGGTTTAGTGTGATTTTAGTGAAATAAAAATATAATTCATTAATTTTTTTAGATAAAAAAATATTTTATGCTTATACTGCAATAAAACCAAAATTCGGAAAAAATTAACTCTTATTTATTGCTGTGCATAAACTCGCAATTTCTTCGCACGATGAAAACCCTATATAAAAACCTCATTACCTATTCTATCCCCAAAGCCTTCTCATCTCTCTCTCTCTCTCAAATAAATTTACTCTCTTATTCTCTCTAAAATTCAGCCGAGAGCTATATATGGCAATCACTAAAACCAATCACAATGGTAGAGAGGACAATCATACTCCTACCGCCATTGACAAGGAAATTAGAGCTCATGTTGCTCTTATTGTCAAACTCAACGAGGCTGCCATCTCCACTGGCGAGGAAGATCTTTACTGGACAGCGTTAAAATTATCTATCAGAGGCAAAAACATATTTTTACTCCAAGAAATGCATTTCTAATTTCTCTTTTAAATAAAAATACATTATAGAATATTTTATGTCTGTGTTGGTGTCAGAAATATATCAGTAACATATTATGCGGTTGCCATCTCAGTACTTTATCATACATAGAAAATTATAATTATTGTGTAAATATATATTATAATTGAATTGATTTATCAATTTATTACTTTTTTGAATATTAATTTATATATACCAAAAATATAAAAAATGAATGGGAAAATTCTATATGGAGACACTATAAAAAGTCTGTTTCAACATTGAATTTGTCATTTTCAAGAAAATCTCTTCCACTGATTTTTAACTTAGAACAGTGGAAGCACAATAAAACACAACTGATAAACACATGCATGCAGGTGGAGTTGGATCACCAATGGTGAAGTGTCATATCACATGGACCGTTGTCATTATGCTTCTCGTGATGGTGGTGCTTCTATTTCTGCCACCATTTTTTCCCCCGTTGTCTCCGCCGCCGTCGATTCTTCTATATATTCCGGTCATTCTCATGTGCTTTCTTGCTGCGCTTGCCTTCACCACTTCTTACAAAATGCCTGAGGTCTCTGCTTGATTTTCCCTCCTTTTTTTTTTTTTTTGTCTTTTTTCTTTTTCCGTATCTGTACTTGTAAAATGGGTACTCTGTTTTAGGTTAGATAAATGAAGTTTTTCCTTTTTGATAAAATTAAAAATAGAAATTAGTTTGAAGCATTTATTTATTTGTAATGAAGAATTTTCTGTTTATACCATATTCTGTAGAAGGGAAAGTAGAGAAAGTGGAATTCATTGATTGATGAATATAGCAAATTAAAAGGAAAGAAAATCAAGAAATTATAGCTTAGATTCTTTTCTTTTTCCTTTTCTTTTAGGAAAAAAAAAAAAAAAGAATGTAACGAAGGTTAAAAAGTTAGCAAAAATAACTAAATAAGGTAATCCTCTCCCACCTCCATTTGAGAAATGATTTTTTTTCTCCATAATCTGTTGCTTAATAAATTCATAAATTATTTTAGGGTTACACAAAAACTAACAAAACCGACTAAACCGAATTGATTCAATCCAATTTAAACCGAAAATTATGGTTTATGTAGTTTAATGGATGGTTACAGTTTTTAAATTTTTATAAATCAATTATTTTATTTTGTTTTGGATTAAAAAAATATAAATTCAATAAAACCGAACTAATAATATATATATATATAAAAGAGATTTTTCAATATATACTAATAAATATATGATGATTAGTATATGTATATATTTGCAAAAGAAATATCTAATTTAATTATTCTTTTTACTTGTAGAATCTTTAGGATCAAACGTTTATTTTGATGAATGTTTTGAAAATCCATGATTCAGCAAAAATTATTTTACTAATCTATAAATTATATTTTAAATTTCTAGAAGTTAAAGTAGTGTGCTAAATTTTTATTTTTTGGATGATTTTCATATTGTTATTTAATTTGATCATGGTTTTAAGTTAATTTTTGTTGAATTTTTATGATATTTTAAATATTTTATGTTGTTTATTTATTTATATATTTATCAAACAGACTAGATCAACTATCAAAATCGAATTCAAATAGCATTAGTTTGAATATCTTTTATAGTGTTTGGTTTGGTTAAAAATTGAAGTATTTGAAAACAGAATTTATTAGTTTGGTTATAAATTTTTAATCTAAATTGACCAAATTGAATTATGGACACTCCTAAATTATTTTAATCACATATTAGTATATATATATATATATATCAATTATTAAAATAAATCCACGTGAGAAATTGTGAATAACTTTTCTTTCATTTTCTACAGAATGCAGTATTAAAATTTCACATTATTAGCCAATATGTGTATGGCTTAATTAGTATTTTCACAATAATTAGGAGAAGTTTCAGTTAAGAGTATTTTATTACTATTTACCAATATTAATACTAATAAGTCCAATGTGATAACTACTCATGTTATATAGCTCACAATCCACCGAATGAACTATAAAAAAAATTACACATCATGCATGCACCCAAAAAAAAATTCACATTATTTTGAATAATTAAAAATTTGAATATCATTATTTAAAAATTTCGCTTGTATCCTAAATAATCGAACTGAAATTCAATTCGATTATTTCGAATAAGTAGACTTTAACCTGAATTTTGTCCACCCCTAAAATTGCTGCTTTGGGACTTCGAAGACCTAATACAAAATTCTTAAGAGAGAAAAGCAGAGAGAGACAGACAGAGAGAGATGCTATGAATTTTGAACAAAGAATTGAAAAATCATCTAAACCAACTTGACTTGCATCATCGTCGAATGAGAAACAAATGTTAACACATAATCAATTGAATCAAAAGAAACTATGTATATGTCAACTTGTTATATTACTTGTTGCATGCATATGCCTTCAAAGTCCAATTGTTTTGTCATTATATATATAACATAATTCATTTCTAAAAATACTAAAATAAAAATAAATTGAAAATAAAAATATATTTTTTATTCAAAAAATTTTGTAACTAACTAAAATAATAAAAAAATAAATAATATTTTTAATACTAAAATGAAATAAAAATTTGAAACAAAATCAGGAATTAAATTGAAGACGGAGAACCACTGTCCCCATATAGTGCGGGGACAGAACCCATAAGTTTTTCTTGCCAGGGAATACAATAGGGTCAGGGATCGATATATGAAGTGGGATTTTTTGGATCTAGGACGGAAATGGTAAACTTTATCCCAAACCCGCCCTATTGCTCCTACTATAATATAATTAAGTTTGTTTGATTTCTTGCAATTAGGTTCTAAAATTACAACTTTCAAAATTCAAATCCTTCAACTTTTTAAAAATTGAGTTTATTAGTCCAATCCGTTACAAGTTAGTCATAAATCATAATCTTATTGTTTTTTTTATAAAATATTATTATTGTTAGTCTAAGGTAAAAATATCAATTTTTAAAAAAATAATTCATATAAATCTTTTTAAATTTATAATTATTTTATATATTTCTTCTCTTTATTCAATGTGCATAAGAAGAGTTTGCGAATTTTTTACCGTTTATTTGCAGATGACAACTTCATTTTCTTCAAGATTAATGCATGTGAGTGCTTAGCAATGAAGAAGATTTTGAGTTCTTATGAAGTAGCGATAGGTCAGGCAAATAATTGTAATAGGCATATTTTTTTGTGGTAATATTGAGTCTGACTTGAGGGATACTTTGTTTCTTCTATTTTTATAGGGTTTTGTCTATCTAGGTATCCCTTCCCTCATTGATAGATACAAAGAGTTATTTTTGCATTCTTACAGGATCGTATGTGGCGTCATGTTAACAGTTGGAGTGGTAAGTTGCTTTCTGCTGCAAGTCGAGAGATTCTTATTGAGAATGTGGCTCAGTTTGAAAACTTTCTTGGTTCCTAGTTCTTTAGTTGAGGAGTTTCAGCGGATGCTCAATTTATATTGGTGGGAGTACAAATATAAATGGGGAGCATGGTATTACTTGGCAATTTTGAATAGACTGTGTTTGAGCAAAAACTCTTAGAGGTATGGGATGATAGAACCAAAGATTAGCAAATATATTATTTGGAAAGTTTTATCTTTCCTAATTGTAATCATCTTGTGCTTTTCTCTTTATTGGGTTGATTCAGTTTCTCAATTGTATAGCTATATTAATGGGATTGCTTAATCATCTTGACGTGGATGTATATATATTATGTAACAATCTATGTTAATAAAATAATAGACTTCACCAAATCTCTTTACGAAATTACAGCCCTCTCTATCTTGTGAATAGAGTTTGATCCTCTACTGCTTTGCTCTCTTTCTTTCTGCAACTACAATGGAGAACTTTGAAGCATCTGTCACTTTGCCAACAGCTTTAGCAAACACTTTTGGAGATCCTGTGATTGTCTCAACACCGCCAAACACCACAATCTATGGTAATCTTCCTTTTACTAATATCAATATGATATCTTTTAATGCCTCTTCTTAGAATCCATTTAAACATGCAAAGAACAATGGAAACTTTGCTTTTTGGAAATCCCAAATTTCTAACCTGCTCTTCGGATATGGGCTTCTTGGTTATATTGATGGAACTTACCCACGTCCGTTACAAACCGACACTTGATATCTCTTATGGACTCGACAACATCGGTTTGTTCTTCTTACGATTCAAGCCACTATTAATAGCACAA